>CAJHQQ010001274.1:0-39774 GCA_905132885.1 Moricandia moricandioides
TTCTTCTGGAATGGGCCAAGACATTGCTCTTTATGGCCTTGTCGAAATATCTTTTTACCTAAGCCATTTTGTTGTTGGTTTCTTCATTTGGCCCAAACAAGACTGTTTGTTGGCTACCTTGAAAAACCATTAAGCCTAAAGTTTTCTTGAGTAGTTTGGCCTATGAACATGCCTTAGAACTGATAGGAGATGGGCTTGCTTATTTGAAACAAGGATGGCCGAATATATTTTTCGAATAATTGAACCAGCTCGGAAGATTGAACTAGCAAGCTCAACTCATCCAAGTGAGTGCAGTCCAGTGCAGCTCATATAATTTATTATAATCTCCATCGGAAAAACATAATCTTTAAAATAATATTACCGTCACTGACCGCACACGTCTAGTCACACTAAATTACCAAATAATCGACTATGATACTTTAAACCTGTTCGGAGAAATTTATAAACATTATACCAGAATAAAAACTAAGATTATTGTCAAAGAAATTTCTTTTGCGTTATCTCTTCCGTTTCCAACACATATCCTTCTGCTGCAAGATGAAGAATCCATTGCTTTTGGCTATTTTCCTTGTTGGTGCCATCTCTTTACGAGTTACAAGAAGCAGGGGAGAGGAGAGACTCACTTTTATAGACAAAAGGCTTGAAGTGGTGTACCCAGTGATCCAGGGATTCAAGTCGCTCATCACTCTCGACCCGTTTAAGGTAACACAGACATGGATAGGTTCAGACATTTGCAGTTACAGAGGCTTCTACTGTGATAATCCTCCGGACAACAAATCCGCAGTCACTGTCGCTTCCATCGATTTCAATGGCTTCCAGCTATTTGCTCCCTCCATCGAAGGATTCATCGATCAACTCCCAGACTTAGCTCTGTTTCATGTAAATTCAAACAACTTTGGTGGTACAGTCCCTTCCAAGATCGTTAATCTCAAGTATCTCTATGAACTCGACATCAGCAACAATAAGTTCACCGGTCAGTTTCCTACCGCGGTAGTTGGCATGCCCGGTTTGACATTTCTTGACATCCGTTTCAACTCTTTCTCCGGTTCAATCCCACCAGAAATCTTTGGTCATAACCTCGACGTTCTCTTCATTAATGACAACACCTTTACAGCGAGCCTCCCGGAGATACCTGGCGATAGTCACATCATTTTTTTAACTTTAGCAGACAATAAGTTCAACGGTCCTCTCCCGAGAAGCATCCTAAGATCTATGACAACGTTAACCGAGGTACTCTTCTTGAATAACGACTTTACGGGTTGTATCCCATACGAAATAGGGTTACTCAAGGAAGCATCGGTTATCGATATCGGTGGAAATAAGCTTACCGGTCCTTTACCCCTTTCACTTATGTGTCTAGAGAAAGTGGAGCAGCTCAACTTTGCTGGCAATTTATTGTTTGGGGCAATCCCAGAGGCAGTGTGCATGCTCTACCGCGATAATCTCGTCAACTTATCCTTGTCTGATAACTATTTCACAAACGTGGGGCCTTGGTGTAAGATTTTGGTTGAAAGAGGTGTTCTTGACGTTAGGAATAACTGTATTCCTCTCTTCCCAGGACAAAGATCTATTGAAGAATGTGCTGAGTTCTTTGTCAAACCTAAGTACTACTGTCCTCACGCATGGTTTCACAGGTTTTTTCCTTGTAGATATTCGCACATATCTTCTTCCTCTTCTAGTGCTTTTATGCCCATGGTGGCTCCATCACCTTGATGTTCATCACCATATATCAGCGTGTTTGATCTCTTTATTGTAATGAAAATAATCTAATTATGTTTCCACCTACATGGTAATGAAAGGTAAGATTGGTGTTGTTTTGGAAATACAAGTATAGTCTTGTTTTTGTTAACTAGTATATGATTTCCATGTCCATTAATGGGTGTGTCAATTTCATGTGCGTGTAGAAGTAGTCACGACTATACAAAGAAAACCCTATAGTGTTTTGTTGGTTAAATAAGACAAATTAATAATTGAGTTAATTAAAAGCAATGCCACAGTGATTTCATGTAAAATAAATTGATGAAATAAGTGCCAAAAATGTTAGATAAATACATAGTCTTATACTAAAAAGATAATATATATATATATATATATATATATATATATAAAGTGAGTTTGTTTGACTGTAGACCGCAGGAATAGCAATATAATTGCGAGTAATGTTATGTAAGTGGTCCTACTCATGGTCCATCATCCCTTAGCATATTAATTGCGATTATTACATCAATTAAAATAACTATGTTTCATACTTACAATGATTTTTAAAATCCTTACAAATGTAAATTAGTCTATCAAAATATATATTATATAAATTACTATTGAATTAATTAGTTGCAAAAATAAATATTCTTCATTCTTTTCTAGAATAAAAATTATAAAATTACCTAATATAATTGACATATATGACAATTAATAATTTCGAATAATAAAGATTTGATAACAAGTAACAACTTTTATCTTTTTATTATTTTTTTTTAATTTTATATTAATAAAAGCTATTAAAACATCACAATAACTATATAATTAAAATTTAGATTTTTTCTTATATAATATATTTTGAATTTTTAAAACGATTATAAATTACTAAATCTTTTAAAAATCTCAAAATGAAAAATTTGTGATGGATGTTTTAATTTTTTTATTATAACAAGATACAACTAACTGCAAAGTCATATGAATATGATTTTTTTAATAGATATTCAGATTATATGTATATATATATATTCTTTAAATCATTTAAATTAAACTAAATAACATATAATATACATAAACATTATAATTTTTAAATTTACATTAAAAAAGCATGATGACATTTATATTTTAATTTCAGACTTTGCTGCGAATTTTTAAAAATGTTTATAAATTACTAAAACGATTAAAATTCTCACATTGAAAATTTTGTGATTAATGATTTATTTTTTTTCTTGCAACAAATATACAAAAGTTAATATAATCATATTAACATATATTATATATCTAGAAAATATCATCTAAATTTAATTATATACCATATAAATAAATAAAATTAAAGTTTTAATTTATTTACTAATAAAATTTATTTAAATAAATAAATAAGAAAGATATTTTTATTTATGAGATTATTCTAATTTAATTATATACATAATAGTTATTCGCTTTTCAATTATTTAATATATTTATTAACTCATAAGTTAATAAATTGAAAATAAAAATAATATATAAAATAAATTGCGTACATAATATTCATATCGTGCAATGCGCAGATCTTTAACATAATATAAATTTTAAAATCATGTGGAGTGGGCACCTTTCCTAAACGTGTATTGCATTTGATGGGTTAAATGTACCAAAAAGATAAAGAGGAGTGACCAAAGGTGACTCCTTCCTACCAAACCCATTAACAGTTTTAGTCAACTAATGATTTATTATAATTCTTTTTCCAAACATAATACGCTGCATCCAGCTAAGAAAAGGCAACCCGCATCTACGAAATAATAGTTAGGGAAATTAGCAAGGATAACCATAACAAAAAAAATAATATGACAAATAACCATAGCAATTATATGGCTAGAATACACTATATATATTGTGTATTAATTGCTGTTACACCCCTTTGTATAAGTATGTGTAGTGGTTTTTTTTATTGTAAAATGTTTTCCCCTCTAATCTTATTTATCTTCTAGTTTTATTAAAAATAATTATCTGAATTTATAAAATACTAACAAAAACTATTTATGATGTGTTTTGAAATTTTTAAAACAAATATATATATTTTTATAACATTTGATATGCCATGTTAAATTAAGAAATCAAATTAAAGTCTATACTATATCGTAAATTCATATAGTATAATCTAATTTCTACTTCAAATGATACCTCATACTTAAAACATAATGATTAAAGAATTTGATGTGAACTGATCATTCTAGAGTTTTAACTCAACTAACACTTTACAGAGTTTCTCATATTTTCTATATTTTCGTGTTGTTCTCTCATCGAACAACCAATATGTAATTATTATAATATATTAAAAATATTATATATTATTCTATGCTATCTTACACATTTAGATAGTATAGTAAGATTTTTTTCAAATGAGATATAATTTTGTTGTGTTATATTCTATTTAGAAACATATAATTATATACAATCATTTTTCTCTCTCTCTCTCTCTCTCCTCTCTCTCTCTCTCTCTCTCTCTCTCTCTCTCTCTCTCTCTCTCTCTCTCTCTCTCTCTCTCTCTCTCTCTCTCTCTCTCTCTCTCTCTCTCTCTCTCTCTCTCTCTCTCCCTCCCTCCCTCCCTCCTCTCTCTCCCTCCCTCCCTCCCTCCCTCCCTCCCTCCCTCCCTCTCACCCTCTCACCCTCTCTCCCTCTCTCCCTCTCTCCCTCTCTCTCTCTCTCAACTTTTTTATTTGTTTGTCGCTCCATTTATTCTATAATGTACACCATAATGTGTGAAACCTAGAATTTACGTAATGTTGTTAACATTACCATACTATTATTGGCTATGCAAATAGAATAGTATATGCATTTAGAACATATTAGACCGCACTTTACACTTATGTCTGTGGACCCTACTATTTGTTTCATATATTGATGCGTTGTGAATGAGAAAAAGGTCCACATTTTTACACAATTATCCTCTCACCTCTGACAATTTTTTCTTATGGTTATTTGCCTAATTTTTTTTCATTATGGTTATTTCACCAATTAACCCTAATATTTAACCAATGGCTAAAAAGCTTACCATGTAATTGATTAGATTTCAATTAAATATTATTCATACTAGAAATGGTTTGGACAACTACAACGGAATTAAACAATCAACAAAATAAAGTTCACTATAAAAAAATCTCGTAGTTCTAGTTAGAGAATCAAAAATTAGAAATCACATTTTGCTCTCGAGATATATATATATATATATATATATATATATATATATATATATATATATATATATATATATATATATATATATATATCTTGAATGCTTTTAATCGTCATTGAAGTATTTATCTCTTCCAGCTATGTTGAGAAAATTGGTAATGCATGAGGATCTTTAATTAGGGTGATCATGTTCTTGCAGTCTATTCCAAAATTCTAGCAAGTTGAATAACTTAACATACTCTCCATTGCCAGATCAATGCTTTTAGTTATGAATATAAAGCTGACTTTGTCGTCTTACGTTATGTATTTCCAGTAATTAGATTTGTCCAAGATGTCTTTTCATACTCATCCGCATCCACTAAATTGAGAGGTCGGGGTAAATGATCCATCCATCAAACATATGTTTTCTAAGCAAATGGCTTGTAAATCAGTGTTACTTAATGTTTGTGATGTAGTTGGATTAGTCACATATGTGGAGAAAAAAGCTTGGCACTCTCCTTAGACATATATGATCAGTTCTAGGGAGTCGCTATCTATATCTCTGAATAGTTTATCATTGTGAGATTTTCTGAGATACCAAGTCATCCAAGGATATGGGTCCCTATCATCTCTGAATCCTCAATATTGTTTTTTCTTCAACATGTAGTCCATATTAGCATAAACACTTGGTACCGGGAAGATTTCTAGACTCGATGCTCTCGCTAATATAAACCATGCATGCAAGGCCAGAAGACACTAAAATAACATGAATGGTTGATTCATCAGGCCCCCCACATCTAGGAAAAATAATTATCGTATTGCATTTGACGACGTTCCTAGTTACCGCTACATGGCTGGTTATCATCTGCCAAATAAAGTGACACATCTTTTGAGGAGCCTTTATTCTCCAAGCAAAGGTTTGGATTTGGTGATACAGTGCTCCGAGTAGACCTTCTCTTCTTATTTCTTTAGGATATACAATGATACCAAAACTTCAGTTTATTGACCACTCTTAGTGGAGCTCCAACAAACATATCTCTATGGGTGGTTCGGCTTATGGCCAAACTACGAATCTGGGGTATATTCTCTTGAATTTTTTTTTTCAGGCATCTAAACATCCCATTCCAATAATTCCCCTTTGATATGATCACTACTATTGTACTCGAATGTAACACTAGAGTGGTGTTGTTGGGATACAAGGGTCCTCAAACACTTTAATGTTATATCCTGAATGAATCTTTTGTCTAATCCACAAAAATACTAATTGTCTTGCGTTGATATACTAGTACATTCATAGGAAGGATTATTCGTCCAACTTACTTGCAATGGCGAACTTAGTTTATAGTAATTTCAAAACTCGATCTAATAGAGAGCCTGTAAATTGAGCTAGTCATCATAATTGTGTTTGCCAAGAGTGCACAAATTAAACTCATGGATCATATGGAGTCCAATTACACCTTCATTTCTTGGTAAACAAATATTCTCCCATTTTTTCGCGGTAAATTTCTCTTTTATGTGGATTTGAACTCACCCGAATTGTGAAATAACACTAGCAAGTATCTCACATATCTCTAAAGGAAGCAACAAGTTAGATATAACATTAGACGACTGAGGTAGTAAAATAGATCTTATTAGCACTTCTTTCTTTCTTTTGGTAACTATTTGCATGTCTATCCATTTACTACCTTCTGTAATTTGTCCGTTAGAAAGACAAACATCTTGCATTTAGATCCACTAGTCTCTTATGGGATTCCTAAGTAGGAATCCATTCCACTTTTGTTTTGGATTCTAAGAGTATCTTTAATTGTTTGCATTACATTCTCAGAAACTCTCTTACCAAATAAACCAAATAATATAGATGATTTGTAAATTCAAGTTGTTTGATTCATCTATGTCACACGCTGTGTAGTTATATATCAAATTAAAGTTGTTTTACAACTTAGTTTATCCCTGAAGGATTAAAAAATCTATAATAAATTGTCATCTCTGCAAATTGGGTTAGTTGGGAATCACCTGATTCTGAAATGAGATAATTTCTTAATCATTACTTGTATTAGCTTTATTTATGATTGAGGTGGCACTTCATTGATATATGTTTCCAAATTAAGTAGTGTTAAAAAAAATTTCATCCTGTATTAATTTAAAAATTTAGTAAATTTTAATATGTCTCAACACGGTAAGCGTGGAATCGCCTGATCTGAAAGTGATATAATTGTTTCATCATAATTAGTCAAAACCTATTTTTAATTCTAGGTGATATCAGTTGAGAAACCAAGTTATTTTATAATTTTGGTTTATCCTGGTTTGATTTAAAACTTCAATAAATTATCATATGTTTGAACCGTGTAAGTAAGGAATCACATAATTATAAAATGGGATAAATTTTTCATCATAACTCATATTAGCTTAATTAAACTTCAGGGTGACGATCCATTGAGTTATGTTTCTAAATAAAGAAAAATTTACAACTTGATTCACTTAGTTTGATTGTAATCTTCAATAAATTTACATATATCCCTACCGGATAAGCTGGGAATCACTTTATCTAAAAGTAAAACAACGTCTTTATCATAACTCATATTTACTTAATTCAATTCAAAGTGACTCTCCATTTATTAATGTTTCCGAATCAAGTTTTTTACAACTTGGCTCATCTTAGTTTTATTAAAATCTTCAATAAATTACCATATGTCCAATCCATATAAACTAGGAATAACCTGATTCGAAAGTGAGATAACTTCTTTATCATTACTCTTTTTAGCTTTATTCAATTCGAGGTGACACTCCATTACTTTATGATTATTTTTTTTCTTAGTTTGATTGGAATCTTGGTTCACCTACTTCAAATTGCCATATGTCCAAAATTTACAACATGGTTCACTTAGTTTTATTGGAATCTTCAATAAATTGACATATGTCCAAACCGGCTAAGCTAGGAATCACATGATTTGAAAGTTAGATAATGTTTTCATAATAAATCATATTTTCTTATTTCAATTCAAAGTGAACGCTCCATCTATTAATGTTTCCAAATCAAGTTGTTTTACAACTTGGTTCATCTTGATTTTATTGGAATCTTAAAAAAATTGCCATATGTCCAATCTAGATAAGTTAAGAATAACCTGATTTCAAAGTGAGATAACTTCTTTATCGAAAAATCACATTAAAAACCCTAAAAGTTTTTTGACTAGCATTTTTAACTTTCAAAGTGACATTTATATCACAAAAAACCTTCAACCTGACTTACTTGTTCATCAAGTAAAAATTTGACCTTTATATTACTCGATTTTATTTTCAAAAACAATTATTTAATTAATAAAAAATAAAAATCATAAATTGAGTATAAATTCAGAGAATTATATAAAATTATATAAAAAAATCAGAAAATTAAAAAAAAATCAGAAAATAAATAAAATCCAGAAAATTAAATAAAATCAGAAAAATAAATAAAATTAAATTTAAGTACATAAAATTAAATGAGAAATCTGAAATTTAAAAACATTGAAATTTTTAAAAATATCTTTGAAAAAAAATTAAAAAAAAATATTCCTAAAAAAGTTACAGGGTTATTTAATAAACTAATATAATAATTTTTTTTAACACAAAACTAATATCATCTTTGACAATAAAAATTGCAAACATATCATTGATGATTGTTTTCAAAAAACTTTTATTTTTTCAAAACATCGTTATTGACATATCTACCGTCATTTTCAAAGATGATGTTGGAAACTATCATTATAGATGTGTCAAAAACCGTAATTGTTAATGGTTATGTGATAAACCTTATTATCATTAATGTTATGTTTGAAACTATTATTTTCAATGATGATATGTCATTTTTTTAAAAAAAAATTATCCTGTAATTTTTGAAATTTCCAATATTTGGGAATTTTTATTTAATTTTGGGTCATTTTATGCACTTTTATTTAATTATGTTACATCTTTTAATAGAATTTTTGAAATGTTATAAATTTTTAAAAGATTTTATTTATTGTCAACGATGATATGTAAATTTTTTAAATAATCTTGTAATTTTTTAGGAAGATTTTTTAATTTTTTTTAAAAACATTTATAATTTTTTTTGAATTTTCTAATTTTGTTAATTTCTGAATTTTTAATATTTTTTTCTTTAATTTTATTTATTTATGTTTAATTTCATTATTTTGAATATTTTTATTTATTTTCTGAATTTGTTTTTCCTGTTTTTTTCTAAATTTTCTGATTTTTTTTTGTTTTCTAATTTTTTTTATAATTGCTTTGAATTTTTATTTATTTATTTTATTAATTAAATAATTATTTTTGGAAATAAAACTGACACCTCATCGTTTTACCTGTACAATAGATCAACTTTTTACCTCATGAACTAGTAAGTCAGATTGAAGGTTCTTTGTGATAAAAAGATTAATTTGAAGGTTAAAAGTGCTAGTCCGAAAACTTGAAGATTTAAATTGTTAGTGAGTGACACTTTCAAGCTTTTTAATGATTTTTCCCCTTCTTTATAATTACCTTTCTTACCTTTATTCAATTTGAGGTGACACTCCATTGCTTTATGATTACAATTTTTTTTATCATGTTATTATTAGAATATTCAATAAATTATCATTTTTCTAAATCAAATAAGTTAAGATTTACTTAATTTTTGGGAGTTTTTCAAAAATAACCTAAAAATTCAAGTCAAACCTAAACCTTTTTTTTGTTTAGTTACTATGCATCATTAAATATTCCATAGTACCCCTAAGTTTTTGAATTATTTACAAATTTGCTATTATTATTTATTTATTTATTAATTTCAAAAAATACAAAAAACCAACTACACCCTAAACATTTCTTCTTAATTACAATTATGCCATCATCATCAATATTTTCAACCACCATGAACCACCATTTTTTATCTCTTAAAGCTCTAGAATTGAATTTTCAACCACTTTTTTTCTCATTTTAAACAAGCAAATCTTCATTTCCTCTCATTTTCTCTACATTTCTATCTAAAAATCTCTCTTAACCTTCATTTTCATAATCACAAATTTCATAATTTCGTGTTTTTTCACTTGTGAATCGTCAAAAATGTTTCATTTTGGTCATTATTGGAGTTTGGACGGTTGAAAAGACTGGAAACGAGTTTCACTTTGCAAAAAGATAACTATTTACATGGTTTAAGTCGTTTCTCAGTTCTGTGTCGCAATAATAGATTGTTTTATATGTCTACGCCTTTATGTAGACGTACAATGCAATTTATTTGTCAATGCACATGTCAGTTTTGCAATTGACTAAACAGATTTTTTTGTGTAACGTAGCCTTCCCCAACAGTCTACATCTTAACCTTTGACAACAAAAACAAAAAAACTACGTAGACCTACAAAGACGACTACGCAAAAGAGGTTACTTTTGCATATCTTTTGACTTTTCATAAGTAGACTTCAACGTAAGTGTACGAAGCGTAGACTGCCGGAGAAGTTTACTTAAAGTTAGTTTTGCATTTGACCAAAATTTTGACTGCGTTGAAAAGGTTAGTTTTGTGTTTGACTAAAACTTTTTAAAATTAATTATTGAGTGAGCGTCGACCGATGGTAAGCCATCATCGACGATCAGTGGTGAACGTATGGTGTCGATCGATGTTTATTAAAACTATCAGGAAACCTTCATATATAGAATATATACTGAATTAGGTAATAATATAAATAAAGTTAGAAGCTCGTTGTGCTATGTTAGAGCGCCATCGATCGATAGCAACAGGGAGGCGTCGATCGATGGTAGGCCGTTAGACTGAATCGTGTGTGTCTACTCTCCATTCAGATCATTCTCTCTAGGTTAGCTCTGTTAGACACTAAAACAGATGGTGAAATAAGATCAAACAATAATAAATAAATAAGTAGTCGAAAATAGAAATGCAACAAAAATGAATAAACATAAGTATAAGTCTGAAAGGGATATGAAGTAAAAGAGAAAGGAGTATCAAAAAGACTACTCCTCGTCAGATGTATCCGGCTCCTGCTGCTGCTGTTGTGGTCCTGGTGGTGATCTGGCTCGTCTCCTGGGACGACTGAAGCACTGGCATCATGACATGGTCTCTACCCTGGCCCATATCGCTCGAAACGCGTCCACCATGACTCGCTGGAAAGCACCATGGCCGTGTATGGGGATCTCTGGAATCACAAGGACGGCTGAAAGAGGTGGAGGCGGTTGTGTTGGCTTGTCCGCTCCGGCTGTTGCGACAGGGTGTGCTGGGCGGGGCCTCCTCTGCGTCATACTCTGAGGGGTGCGGTGTGGATGTGGTTCTCATCTGGGTGGAATGCGAGGCGCTTTACATCGTCAGAGAAGTCTGTCACCCCTCGCAGTGGTAGTGCTATCATCCTCGGTCCCTCAACATCCACAAAGGACCAAAAGCGCAATCCTCTCTCCACCGAAGCTACCTCGAGGGTGATGCCAAGAAAGCTAAAGATGGGCGTCAGGAGGCTCCCTATCGTCTCCCTCTTTGCGCCAGAACCATGGAAGGGTTTTTCCTTCAGGGTCGCCAGATGCTCCGCAAATATAGCTCCCATGTTCACCTGCTAATCGGTCGCTGGTGGAACAAAGAGCTCGTCATCGAGCTCAACTAATTCCCTGACGGAATGGTATAATAGTGTCAGCTCCTGAACCCCAACCTTGTTGGGTTCCATCTTGCACAACAGGGTGTTGGCAAGGACCTTCAGGAAATAGCGCATGGTGGGGTAACAGACTTCCGTCTGAGTGGATGAGCTGGAGTCAAAGTGGCCTGTCCTGATGAGGCCCTAGAAGGTAGGCAGACCAGGAAAAGGAGAAGCTGCACAAGGGCTGGTACCAATGTCAAAGCCATAGACCTCGCACAGCTGTGGGATGAAAATCATGTACCGGATGCCTATGATGAAGAAGGTCATGGTGGCCTCATGTGCCACCTTCGCCCTGGGGCTTCGGTAGAGCACCTGAGTGTGGAGATGCACTGCCTCACCAGGTCGGGGTATAGCGGGTATGGCTTAGTAGCCATGGTGCCTAATCCAAGCTCCTGCACCATCTGTCTGAATTTAGTGTAGAGCCCCAGTTTCTTCAAGGTTCGCTTGTCAGCAAAATTGGTTGGCTCGATGGTGACGCCCTGCCAGGCGTTGTAATAAAGGCTGTCGAAATCGTCCCACTCCTCGCTCAGGGGACGGTGTACGCATTCCCTCGATGCCACAGCTTTTCGAGGGTGGGGATAGTCCTTGAAAGTCACAAGTAAAGCCTCCTCTTCCTTGGGCCAAGAGTCTCGGCATGGAGGACCCCGTGGTGGAGCGCTGGGACCACCAACCTCGTAACGTGCCTTAGTTCTCCTCTCGTTCATCTGCATATAATGAAACAAAGCACAAATCAGAATCGATGTTGAAGTGAAAGGAACATCCGTTGATCGATGGTATCGCATGGTCATCGATCGACATGATCTAATTGCTGTCGATCGATGTCGACTCATGGGCATCGATCGATTCTATGTCGCGGATCAGTTTTCACAAGATTGAAAATAATCAACTCAAATCATGCAGATCATGTGTAAAAATGATGGATAGTCCCTAATATAGTACTCCATCACCCTAAATCGTTCTACATTCCGAGTAAAACTACCAAAAAAGTGATTTTTCTTCAAACTCTAAAAAGTTCCCTAAACTAAGAGATTTGGAGAACATACCTTGAAGATTGATTGATTTAAAGAGTTAAACAGGTAGAGAGGGTAGAAATCGTGTGGTTTAGGCTCAAAAGTGAGCAAAATCGACCAAAAGTTTGGAGAGAAATCGGGTGTAGAACTTGTGTGTGTTTTTGGCGGTTTGGAGAAAAGTGTTTTATGAATTGGGGTCGCGTAGAGTTAACCTACTCGACGCAGGACCGTCGATCGACGGTCCAATAGGGGCATCGATCGATGGTGTGGTTGGTGACTCCTTATTTAGCTTAGATTTTGTAATTGCATAATTAATAGATAATTATTATATATTTGTTTTTAATTGATTAATTATCGCTAATATATAAATTCTTCTTTTGGGTTTTGTGTTTTTATCATTATTTGTATATATATATATATATATACTATTGTATTAGTAATTTAGTGGGTTGCCTCCCACTCATCGCTTGTTTAAAGTCGTTAGCTTGACGGGAAATGGGCTTATCAGTCAGGAGTAGGCACCTCCAAACGTGTGGTCTAGGTTCGCAGGATTTCAGCTCTAGCCCAATAGTGTTTCACTCATTGCCCATTCACCATGAAATATTCTCCTTTAGGATTAAATAGGACAATTGTCCCGTAAGGTATAACTTCTTTCATGGTGAAGGGTCCAGACCAACGAGAACGTAAATTTCCAGGAAATAGAGTTAGTCGGGAGTTGTACAGATGTAGTTGATTGTTTGATTCGAAATGACGTGAAATAATTTTCTTGTCGTGATTGGCTTTTCTTCTCTCCTTGTACAAATTTGAGTTCTCATAAGCGCGATATCGGATTTTGTCGAGCTCATTTAGCTGAACTAATCTCTTTTCTGCTGCGGATTTAGCATCAAAGTTTATCTTTTTTTTATGGCCCATTCGGCTTTATGCGCTAGCTCTACAGGGAGATGGCAAGATTTTCCATAGATTAAGTGGAATGGGGTAGTTCCTAATGGAGTCTTAAACGCTGTTCGGTATGCCCAAAGTGCATCATCTAACTTCAAAGACCAATCTTTACGGGTTGATCATACCGTCTTTTCTAAGATTTATTTGATATGACGGTTGGATACTCTTACTTGTCCGCTAGTCTGAGGATGATAGGGTGTACATTTCCTTAGACTGATTACTTGTTACCAATATATATATAATCACCCAACTTAACTTTAGGAATAAGAAATCTATTGTGTGCTATTGTTCTCTATGGATTCGATCCCTAAGTACTACACCTGATCTCTGTTGGCAAGAGTATTATTTTGTGTATTAGGATTAAGGGTTAATTTGATAGTTAATTGTGTAGGATATTTATATCCTGTTAGAACAGTAAACAACACGCATGTCCGCCACCATGCTGAAGGTGCGGATCGAGTAGTGGGTCCTCAGCTCGGGCCTTAAGCCACAGATGAACCGACAAACCTGGAGTGCCTCGTCCTCAAGCTCCCTTCCCATAAACCGCCTAAGCCGATTAAAATCCTCCTTGTACTCCCATACGGTCCTACGGCCTTGAACCATATCTAGGAATTTGGATTCCAGCCGGTCCCATCCTTTTGGAGGAAAGTATTTGCGGTTGAATTCCACTTTAAACTCCGCAAAACTTTGGAGGTTCCCATTGG
Organism: Moricandia moricandioides; assembly: GCA_905132885.1. Lineage (NCBI taxonomy): Eukaryota > Viridiplantae > Streptophyta > Magnoliopsida > Brassicales > Brassicaceae > Moricandia > Moricandia moricandioides. The sequence goes on from CAJHQQ010001274.1 coordinate 14,128, forward strand.
TGCGCTTATCCAAAGCCAGCCACCAATTATGTGCATCCCTTTCCAGGAAGTGGATCGCAATGTCCAGTTTGTAATCCTCGGGACAACGAGTCGAATTGAAGTTCCGGGCCAGCCGGCTTCTCCACTCGTCTGCTACGATAGGGTTGGTACTACCTGAGAAATATTGGGTTCCCAGACGGGATATGTGTTCCAACAAACTCAGATAGTCCACCTTTCTCGTGAACCTTGTAGGTGGGTCGATCTCGACCACCTCTGTTGGGCTTCCAGCCTGACCATTATCTAGGGGAATAGCCGTATCTCCTGGCGTTGCTTGACCAACCGATGAATTCACTAGAGGAGTGACCATCTGTGTCATCGCAAACACTTGGTTACAGAGATGTCCTCTTAGACCAATCCGCCCATCCGGCAGGTTCTAGTATCATCCTGTAACCTTGAAGTCTGGCTTATAATCCCTATGACTTCCATACCTGAATCCATACAACTGAGTGAGACCCCAACACCCATCCGGATTGTTGAGAAACCAACCAGTCCTCGAGTCTCATGGTTCGAGTAAATTGACCGTATGTATTTTGACTAAACAGTCATGGACTGATCCATGTGGATTGGGCATAACCGTATCCAATGAACCCGATTGGAACAAGGCACCTCTTGGTTCATGGCACCCTTTGGTCGATGGCACCCTTTGGTCGATGACACCCTTTGGCTGACGGAAACCTTTGGTCCTCGCACCCTTTGATACTCGCAACCCTTGGTACTTCGTACCCTTTGGTAACTCATAACCCTTGGTAACCCATAACCCTTGGTAACTCACAACCCTTGGCGAATCGTACCCTTAGTGACTCGTGACCTTTGGTGGCTCATGCCTCTTGGCCCTCGTACCTTTTGGGTCCTTCCAACCGACCCATGGTCTAGGTTTGCGGTTGGGATGTGTTCGCATGAAGCCTAGAGACGCATCCCTTGGACCCAACCATTACACCCCTTCGTGTAAACAAGAAAGAGAATAAGAAGAATGAAATGAAATATATAAAGAGAAAATGATGTAACCACTGAACCGATCCGACCTTAGACTTCGTCGATGGGGCCGCACCTTTAAGCTGATGGATCGCCGGCCCTACACATACCTTGGAACCAGTCTCTTGGTTTCCCACGACCTTCTCCTTGTTAGATCCTTCCATTCTAGATCGGAAATTGCCTTCCCCAAAACTATAGAACTCGCCAGAAAATAACCACCACACTTGGCCTTCTTTTGGCCGGAAATCTCTCTCTCTTTCTCTCTCACGATATTTCTCTGAGTTTTTACTCTGGAAACTCATGATGGTAATCAACAGAGAGGGTCCCTATTTATATAGAATGATCGGCCAGGACTTTCCCCACGAACAGACATAACTTGCTTGGCGAATGGGCATGACTTGGTCGATAAGTTGCACCCCTTGATCAACCGCATCCCTTCGCCTATAACTGCCCCATCCTGGGTCGAGATAAAGCCCAATCCAAGACCCAGACCCTCCAGCCTTAGCCCACATCCTTACCCAAGAGTCCACCGGACCCTAGCCCTCATGGCCGGAATAACCAGCCCACCACCGGCCAAGACCCGGTCTAACTGCCCCAGACCCGGTCTAACTGCCCGAGACCCGAACAGTCCGGCAAGCTGAGTTAAGATGATCCCCAGCTGGTCCAGATGAGTGAGCTGATAGCTCAGCTGAATGAACTGAGCTGGACTGAGCTAGACTGAGCTTGATCGAGCTATGTCTAGCTGCTCGAGCTATCCATTTACTTCGCCTAGCAGCCGTAACAGTCGCCGAAATCTTCTAACTCGTTTCTCTCCCTCTCATTTGGTTAAGTCCTTACATACTTAACCCTATCTTGACCATCAATCGCCTGCCCCTTGATCAGAGTGATATGCATCTTGTTTCCTCGACCCATGGTCATGCACATGATCCTACCGAGGATCGGGGGCGTGACAACCAAACCGGACAGCCTATAGAGTGAATCCTGAAGAAGCCACATAATTGGAAAGGCAGGTGCAAGACTTGATGGACAAGGGATACATAAGGGAGAGTCTAAGCCCTTGTGTTGTTCCTGTTCTCGTAGTGCCAAAGAGAGATGGAACTTGGAGGATGTGTGTTGATTGTCGTTCCGTCAATGACATAACTATCAAGTATAGACATCCAATACCAAGGCTTGATGACATGCTAGATGAACTTAGTGGTGCTACAATCTTTTTAAAGATAGAACTGAAGAGTGGATACCATCAAGTCAGAATTAATGAAGGTGATGAGTGAAAAACCACATTCAAGACCAAGAGAGGTCTCTATGAATGGCTAGTCATGGCATTTGGCCTCAGCAATGCTCCAAGCACTTTCATGCGCCTCATGAACCATGTCTTCAGGGAATACAGCTGTAAGTTTGTTGTTGTTAAGAATATTGAGAACGTTTTAGAAACATTGCACTTAGAGCATCTATATGTTAACCTCAAGAAATGTAAATTTTGCACTGATCAATTAGCCTTCCTAGGCTTTGTTGTTAGCTCACAGGGACTAAAGGTAGATGAAGAGAAGGTCAAGGCCGTGCCAGATTGGTCTAGTCCAATAACAATCGGCCATGTGAGAAGTTTCCATGGTCTTGAAAGTTTCTATAGGAGATTTATCACGGACTTCAGCACCACTGCAGCCCCATTGACCTCAAAATCAAGAAGGACGTGGCCTTAAAATGGGGAACTGAACAGGAAGAAGCTTTCCAAAAGCTTAAAGATAGCCTTACTAATGTTCCTGTTTTGGTATATCCTAACTTTGATAAAACTTTTGAGATTGAATGTGATGCCTCAGGAACAGTTATAGGAGCTGTGTTAACTCAAGGAGGAAAGCCAGTAGCATTCTTCAGTGAGAAAATGTATGGAGCAACTCTCAACTACCCCACCTATGATAAGGAGCTGCATTCCTTAGTGAGATCATTGGAAACTTTGCAGCATTATCTCCTATACAATGAGTTTTTGATGCACAATGACCATGAGACACTTTAGTATCTGAGAGGGCAAACAACTTTGAAGAAGAGGCATTCTAGGTGTTTAGAGTTTGTGGAGTGATTTCCCTATGTGATCAAGTACAAGAAGGGAAATGAGAACATTGTAGCTGATGCCTTATCCAAAAGACATGCGCTTATCTCTTTATTGGAGGGTAATTTATGGGTTTTGAGTATATCAAGGATCAGTATGGAGAAGATCCTGACTTTAGAGACATCTACAAGCAGTAAGCAAGGCTCATTTTAGTCCTTCTTTCAACAAGATGAGTTTCTCTTCAGAGACAAGAGGCTGTGAATTCCACAAGGTTCAGTGCATGATCTTATACTAAGGGAAGCACATGTTGGAGGCCTCATGGGACACTTTGGTCGAGATAAGACCCTATGTATTGTAGCTGAGCATTTCTTTTGGCCACACTTGAGAAGGGATGTAAGAGAAGTTCTGTGCAAGATGCATCATTTGTCTCAAGTTAAAATCCAGGTTACGTCCTCATGAATTATATATTCTATTGCCTATTCCTTACCTACCTTGGGAAGATATTTCCATAGATTTTGTATTAGTATTTCCAAAGATCAGAAACAAGAATTCTATTTTTGTGGTAGTAGACAAGTTCTACAAGATGGCACATTTCATTCCTTGAAACCAAGACCAATGATGCCTCTCAAACTGCTGATTTATTCTTCAAAGAAGTGGTAAAACTTCATGGTATTCCTAGAAATATTTTTTCTGACAGGGACACAAAGTTCATGAGCCACCTTTGGAGAACTCTTTGGAGAAAGATGGGTACTAAGCTGCTCTTCTCAACAACTTGCCATCCCCAAACTGATGGACAACTTGAGGTTGTGAACCGCTCACTCTCCACGTTATTAAGAGCCATGGTTTTTAAGAAGTTAAGGAATTGGCTTGATTGTCTACCTTTCATTGAGTCTGCTTATAACCGAGTTACACACTCTGCTACTAAGCTTTCACCTTTTGAGTTTGTGTATGGTTTTAAGCCAACCACACCTCTGGATGATGTGATCGCTCATGGAGAAAGACAAGGAGATGATCGGGTAAACTCTCTAAAGCTAAACCTGGACGAACCGACTGCTACTAACATGGACAAACCGGAGGATGAAGGATCGGACATCAACGGGTGGTCGGGAAATAAGGAAGCAGGCGAGGGAAATAAAACCTGATCCGGAAATGGAGCGGCCTGGTTGGGAAATGCGGTTCGACCAGAAAAGAGTATCAACATGAATATAGTGGTCCAAGCTAGACCAAACATCAGAAGACCCGATGTGATCCTGACCGAGCCAGCTGAATATCCAACAAAGGGCAAGCCGGGATGGATGAAAAGCAAGCATACTGAGCAAAAACCAGCTGGGGAGACTGAGGAAGAGCTGATAGAGAGGGTGGGCGAGCTTAAATTAGCTGAAGAGAGTGTGCATGAGCTGAAACCAGCTGAAGTAAGTGTGATTGAGTTGATTACGCTGGATGAGCTAAGTGACACTACCTTGGAGCTGAATGAGCTGAACTTGGAGCATAATGAGATGAACCAGCTTAGTGACACTACACAAGGACGAGCTGAGCTGAATGAGAGTGACACTAAAACTGCCATGGACCTAGCTGGACAAGTGATTTTAGACCCAAAGAAAATGATGGAACATATTTGTTTCTCTCAGCCGAAAAGGAGTTCAAAACCAAATTTAAGGATCCATTATCTCTTTCTGATGGATCAGCCACGAAATTCAAGTCCAAGAAACCTTATGAAGCTGTTTTGGATCAAGTTGCCCAAGAAGAAGTGTTGCAGCCCAAGGAGAGGTCATATAACTTGATTATGGGTTTGTTTCAGACCATTTTGATTACAAACTTGTTTGTTTGAGAGTGAATCTCTTTGTTCCTTTGGAACTTTTGATTTCTTAGTGTGTCATATCTAAGGATCAAACCGGTGTATCAAGGGTTATTCCGCAAACTCTTGTGTGCCAATTCTATCACCAAAGGTTTTTGTTGAGTGTTTAAATAGCTCAGGTGTCGAGTTCTTATTCTCCTCATTGGTTCTACACGAAGCATCATCCTAAGGTTCACTGCCTATCTTCTGAAGGATCATCGTTAGCATCAGGGACTATGTTTAACATACCTACTGTTGGGTCTACTCGAGTCTGAGGAAGCTTAAGATTATCCCCATACCATTCTTAAGTGCATTCAGGGACAGCAACACGACCAAGGTTGCATCAAGTGGTATCATCATCCTAGGGGTCAACCTTGATGCGACCTGGCCAAGCTTATGGATAACTTTGTTTGGATCCTTCCAAGATATTTCACTCCATGGTGGTAATGGGATAATCCTAAGCTTCTTTCGACTCGTGTAGATACAATAGAAGGTATGTTAAACCTAGTGCCTGATGCTAGCAGCAATTCTTTAAAAGATCGGCGGTGAACTTTAGGATTTTGCTTCGTGTAGAACCAAGGAGAGTGTAAGAACTCGACACCTGAACTATTTAAACACTACAAAACACTCTTTGGTGGTAGAATGGTCACACAATAGCTTGTGGAATACCTCCTGATACACCGGTTTGATCCTTAGATATAACACACTAAGAAATCGAAAGTTCCAAAGGAACAAAGAGATTCACTCTCAAACAAACAATTTTTAATCAAAATAGTCTGCTTATTTCGTGGCTCTTAGACCTCTTTTTATATTCTTACAAGTTGTAGAAACCGAAAAGACTTAGCTAAAAAAAGACATAAAAAATGCAAACAAAGACTTGACTAAATTATTTTATGACTGAAAATTGGACTGCCCCTTGGCCTCCCACGACCTTGAATTACCCTGGAGCCCTCTTCGTCTTCTATTGATGAAAAATGGGCTAATAAATCACTTGTGTAAGGCCTGGTCGAAATCCATTTCCAGAAAAACAAAGCAACTTCTTTTGGATCCTTAGTTCGACCCAAACCAAATCAAAAAACGCCAACTGATCCAAAACGTGTTCCTTACATTTTCTGAATATTTTGGCCCATGAATATGTCTTATAACCTTCAAGAGATGGGATTGGTTCATCAAAAATGGAGTTGGTCGATTGTAGCTTCTCGGGTGGTCAAACCAGCTCAGAAGATGGAACCAGCTCGCTCAGCTCGTCAAAGTGAGTGTTAGTCCAACTCAGATCTTGTAGGATAGTGTCAGTCCATCTCACTTGAGTATTCAGCTCATCCAGCTCACCAAGCTCATATATACTCACTTCAGCTGGTTTCAGCTTGTCCTCGGTGTCATCTGCTGGTCTTAGCTCGTCCAAGGTTGCATAGCTGATCAGGGTGGCATCATCCCCTCCTCCTTTAAAAAGATCTGTCCTCAAATTTGTATCCCCTACATTTAAAGGTAACAAATCAGATACTAAGAAAATGATCAAATAGGAGAGTATGTAAGCATAGTAGAGTTTCAAATAAAACTTCCTTGGACTATTGAAGTTGTTTTCCTGAAGTACTTCAAATTCCAAGTTCCTGATACATAAGTCCTTTGTCGACCTCCTGTGCTTGCTCCCCTTGGGAAATAATCATGCTTATCCTGTTCTTTCAAAACAACTAGAGAAACCACATCAAATATGTGAAAGAAATAATCAAAGGGTTTCTCTTCCTTAAGACATCAAAACATGATTCAAGCTCTTAGGAAAATCATCAAGCACGTGTGTAAACATCTAGAGAGTAAACTGAGTGCCAAAAATTGGTTTAAATGTTTTAAAATCAAGTAAAGATGTGAAATTGTTAGGAAAAGAATGAGAAAGTGCCAACTTCGAAAACTTCTTAACATGAACGAAATCAAATTCATTCTCTGGTCTAAGCAGTTTCGGTTCATGATTTTTCCCACTCCAAATTTCTTTCAATTCATAGCTCAATGAAAACAAGTCATGGAATGATATATACTCAAGCAAAGCGTTTTTCAACCAAGTAAATACATGTTCCCGCAGAGAAAATTACTTTATCAAAATGTTTTCATGAGGAGCAGAGAAAATCAACTCATGATCCTTACAGTGCGTTTGCCTTTCACAGGAGATCGACTGAGGAATCGCCCTTGGTTCAGTGCTGGCTGATTGCTCCAACATTTTCCCTGGTGCTGAACTCTTTCGTGCTTCTTCTATTGGGTTTTCTTTCAATCCATTGACAAAGAAACAATACTACTCGGCTGTACTGGTTCAAGATGGTTAAGTTCATCGCAAGTTTGTTTATTTTCAAGCACAATATCAGAAGGAGAAGATGGAAGTAAACACTTAGATTTCAAGGAGTATCTGAAAAAGGTTAGTGGCTTCACGGTTTTACTATCAGCCTGATCTTTCTTCTTGCTCAAATGTTGCTGATCTTGCTGAGCTTCCAATCGAGACAAGGAAATAAGTTGATGTTCTTACCTTTGAACAGGAAAGAGAACCGGTTGGTGAGTCCATTATAAGTAATTTGGTGATCAAACTGCCATGGCCTTCCCAGAAGAATGTGAGTGGATTCCATATGCAAAACATCACAAAGAACTTCATCTTCATAGCACCCAGCGGAAAATTATACCAACACCTGTCTGGTCACCTTCATTACTCCATTATCAGTCAACCATTGCAGCTGGTAAGGCTGTGTATGCTTCTTAGTTTTTAAACCAAGATTCTTCACCATTGTTGAACTTGCCACATTTGCACAACTTCCTCCATCAATGATCATACTGCACACTTTGTTCTGAACCAAAACTCTAGTCTGGAACAAGTTCTCATGTTGCTCATTACTTCCTTCATTGCTGTCCTTAGGCACCATGGGAACGTCCTTGGTAATCTGATTCCTGCCATGACACGTAATAAACTCATCAGCAAAAATAAAATTAGAAGTTTTGGAAGTACCTCTAGTTCCTTGGCTAAGTGGTGAAAGCGGTTCTGTTTTTGTCTTTGGTCTAGCCGATTTGTCCTTAGAATAACATGGCCTTTGGCTCACTGCTTCATCTCTTATGGATTTGGACGTGGTTGTACTCTTTCTATGCCTCTCCTCCACGGCTTTAGGTGCTAGGAACAACCTTTTCTCATAGTCATCATAGTGCTGGTTTCTATTGAACTGATCATCGAGTTTTCTAGATATGGGGTAACTTTTTTGATCATCACGCCAATGATCATGAACTGTTTCATCCCTGGATGGTCTAGGCTGCTCTCTGTGTCTGCTAGTAAGCCCCTCCAGTTGTCTTCTTGGCTGTGTCCTTTCCTGCACAAAATAAGAATTGTTAGAAGCATTTGCATATTCTGATTTCAAAATATTTTGCTTCTTTTCTAACAAGGCTTTAGTAGAAAAATTGAATCGGTCATGCTGTGGGATCTTCTCCAGGCTGCTTCATCTTTAAACTCCAAACATCTTGATGCTGAAATCACTTAACAAACATTAAAATCAACAAGATCTCACAAGGTGTTTCTCTCTCTCACAAATGATTCTCTAGTGAATATCTCCAAGTTTCAAGGGAACTAACAATCAAACTCAGTGCAAATCTCCAAGGAATCAAATGGTAAATCAATAGAAAAGAAGAAGAGAGACAGATTGCAAGATCTTTTTCGGGCCCCGATTTTACCAAGCTTGAGACCGGATTTCTCTTCGATCCCTTTTCTTTCTTTCTTTCTTTATTTTTTTTCCTTTTTTAAAGCTGAACCCCTAGGAACGGCCACTCTGATTTATGGTTCGAACAGCACTGGTTATGAGGGAATTTTGGAATGAAGTCGAATATGGAATGATGAACTTCAGTGTAGGAACTGAGGAAGGATCAAACACTTGTGTAGAAGTTCCCTGGACCGCACAAGTCACCGTGCAAACGTGATCCATGATGTTCCGAAGAACAAAGAATTCAACAAGATTAAAGAGAAAGTTTTTTTTTTATTAAAAGTGTTGAATGATTATTACATATGCATACATAGCTTATTTAGAGTAAATCTGGTCAAAATATACTTCATGAAATTTAAGAAAACCAAGTTTGAATTGACCAAACATTGCTAGGTCCTAAACTTTGAGAAACCAAAACATTTAATAGCCTTGTTGACTCCTTGACCAGTAGAAACGACCTTGACTCTGAACAATGAAGAGCATACTCCTAAAATGGGCCAAGACATGAATCTTTGAAGCCTGGTCAAAACTGATTGAGAAGTGGACCGAACAGCTACGTCGATATTCTCATTTCGGTTATCCCAAGTTTGATCTTTGTTGTTTCTGATGTTGTCTCAGTTTCTTCTCTATATTTTTTTCCTATAACCTAAGTAAAAGACAAATACCATATTTAAAACCCCAACACTACCTATAAAAGCCCATATGCTTCTCACGATCCAATACGTCATGGATCATACTGATTAAGCTCATAGACAGCCCGTTAAGCCAAGCTATGATCAGTTGCTTAGCTGGTTCGTACCTTGCTTTACATACTTGACATGGCTGCTGGTCATGGTTACATCATCCCCTCCTCCTTTAAGAGGATATGTCCTCAAATCCGGACCTCCTACGCTGATAGAACCGACCTTATCTTGCATCCATTGTGTTGTTGCTTCAGCCAAGGTGTTGCTTTTGCTCCTGTGCACACACGCCTCTGTTCCTGGCTAAAATATGAAGTGTTGTAGCCCCTTGACATGTCTCAAATACTCCACGAGTCTGTTCTTAATCCAAATAATTGGTTTGACCAGAAATTCACAGACAAATGGTTTATGAAATGCACCTGAACTGAAAACCATTATGTGCTTCTTCTCATGAGCAGCTTCTGATCCATTAGCAACCACTTCTTCAGCCACATTTTGGACAGGTATTACAAAACTTACCGCCTTTGGTTCCTCCTATTGATGCAGCTGATCTGCTGAGTGGCTTTCCTGGACAGAATTGACCGGTTCTGGTTCAAGGGGTGGACGTGGGGCTTAGGGAGGACGTGTGACTGTGAGCCTTTAATGTACCTTCTCCTTGAATCCCTGCAGCCATTTTCCAGACAATCATTCCTCCTCTGTTCAGTTCTGGCCGATGGAGTCTCTATGATTGGATTTGATTCTGCCTTCTTTGATCTACTTTGTTTCATCCCTTTTTGAGATGCCCAGATGCTGCTGGATTTTTCTTTTATAGGTCGTGCCCAAGCTGTACTAGATGGATTATGCAACCTCTTCAATCAGTTTGACCATAACACTTGGCTACAAACCTTTTCTTCAGTATTGTCTTCATCTCAAACCAAAAAGAAACATGTTGCTCTTCAGTGCGTCTCCTGGTGTTAGCAACCTGATTCCACAAATCGAGGGCATACGCGCACAACCCAGTAACTGCAACACGAAACCTCTTCTCTGCTGTGTAGTTGTGACAGCCAAAGATCGACTCCAACTCTTTTTCCCAATCATTGTGTGAATATGGATCAAACTCTCCGTTAAAGGATGGAATCTAAATCGAACTTTTCCTTCCTTGCAACAACTCTCTAGTTGCTTTGCGTGCTGCCTTCTCCTCGTGATTTATTTCTATCCCAAGAGACATTCTTTCCCTTAGGTTGTTCATGATCAGAAGATGAAGAGCTTTAAATGAAGAACATCCATAAACTTGTACCGAACTTCAAAGTGGTGCTCTGATACCAAATGATGAACCCCTAGGAGCGGTAGCAACCTTGGTCGATTTTCTGTCCAAGGAACTTCTCAAAACTCAAAACAAGACCAAGATTGATGTTATGATCACAGTGAAAACGTTTTTGATCAGAGAATTTATCTGGTTCAAGTTTCTTAAAAGAATAAATCATGTTATCAAAAACAAAGTTTGAAACACAATATTTTTTCACTTTGTCAAGACTAAAACGTTTCTCATCATCAGAACTATCCATAACAAACATGTCAGACACAGAATTAACCATAACAAGTTCCTTACATTGCTTTTGAGAGTCCAAACAGAATGACTTATCTTCAGCTTCTGCTTCAGTGTTTTTGGCTGCTCCAACACTTCTTCTGATGGTGAAGTATTTTGTTCTTCTCCTGCTGCATTTTCTTCTATGACATGAGACAGTGAATCAAGGCTACTCGGTTGCACCAGTTAAAAACAGGTTAGTTCATCACAAGCATTACTGATAACAAGTTCAGATTGAGGAGAGAAAAGAAAACAACCAAGTTTTGTCTCAGATTCTATATAATATTCTTTCAAAAGCATCTTACAAAATATTAATGATTAACCTCGAGGTTTTCGGTCAACAAACTTTATACATAGGATATATAAAAACTACTTTGCAAGGATAATAAAACTATCGCTGGCTAATGATGTTCCTTTCCGTCCTAGAGTAAAGGTCTCCCGCCTACTAGTTACCTCCATCACAAATGAGTCATGAGTAACTAGTTTACTCACTGAGTGTAATCCTGCACCCCCAACACATATTAATAGTATCCTGAGCAATCAACACCATTTGAAGGCAGAGGAAATAAATTCCATAATTATTATATATATAAGGCCTATCATTCCATCGATGTGAATCATATCTTAAACATCACCTCCCCGATACCCGCTACTCACTCATACGTATAATATATATATATGCTAAACCCAGAAAACCACCAAGGTTAACCGACCATAGCAAGAAAAATAAATATAACCATCATCTCCATCAAATATTCCAACATCGAACATCTATCGCTGCATGCAGTTACACGGCCTCCAGGGTGCGACCCCATCGTCGTGTCTTGATGACCTTGTTCCACTCGTAGGAACAAGTCACGGTAAAGCGGGGACTTTAGGGAGAGTGAATATGATAAGAGTTCACATGATTCATACTTATATACTTAATAATATACTTTTATATTAGTACTTGAGAAAAAGTACTAAGGCTTAGGATAAACCTCAAATAATAATTCATAATATTTCTTAAGTGTTTATAATATGTAAACACTTCGCAAGTTAATATAGTTCAAGAGACTTACTTATGTATCACCCATAATTATTTATTTTACTCAAGCAACCCTCGTTCATAACTCATCAGTCATCTATCTAGACTCACCTTTGAATCCATGAGATTGGCTAAGGAAGACTAGACTCGAGCTCAAGCTAAACGTTCTCCAATTGCTGATCACTCCCAATGTAGAATGAGGACAAGACATGTTTCGGCTGGTCATACCACTGACCTCGACCATCTGAACAAATAACATAACGGTTGGAACAAAGGTTAATCAGTCCACTTCAAGAAGAAACTCAACTCAGCTCAGATATTTTGATTCAGGAAAATTTAGTTCACACCATGATCTGACCGGTTAAGCTTAGCTAAAAAACATATCGGTTCAGCTAAGATGATTCATAACAGAACAAGTTCAGCTCAGATCAAGTTCAAGTAACACCGGTTCTAATCAATTCACAACAGATCAGATTTGTTCTGCTAGACTATATAAGTACTTGACAAGTTCAGACCTTAGTCTTCCCAGTTCATATAACATTAGTTCAAGACAAGATACATCTGTTCGGTTTACTTCAGACATTCACACTAGTTCAGCTACTGATTAAATGAGAGAGATTCAATCATGAACCAAAAAAGACTGAATCATATATGAACTTATTCAACTAAACCTGACAGGCTAATCAATACGCAGCACTTGGTTCTCAACAAACAGAACTGAAACAGGGGACTGAAGCTTACCAAACTGATCTCATCAAACACATAAACTCTTACCGATTCAAATCAACAACCTTCTGAATTTAACTGGTACACCACTTATAGTTGAATCCATGCCTAACATGATCAGTACCTTTGAAGCCAAGGTAGGTTTCATTCAGAAAAATATCAAGTGCAGCCAAACCAACAGAACTGTTCACAGAAAACTGATCCACACACATCTTACCGAAAAAATCAAAGGCTGAAGTACATGGTAATTATCAACTTCAGGATTCCAACTCTTCACCTCTCATACACACCAAAACTCACTAGTTAAAGTTATAATAGGGTGAGAAAGGGTCATCCAAGCTCACTTGACTCCTATGATTTTTCCTGGATTTTTCTCACAGTTTTTCTCTGATTTTTCTCTCAAGGTCTCACTGATTTTTATCTGTTTTTTTCTTGCAGTAATGGACGACCAAGTAGCTGGAGAGGGAGTTAAATAGCTGAGGAAGTTACTTCAGGTGAGGGTTTCCCTCTTCACAAGGCAAGGCAGGGAGAGGACAGGTGGTGACCTGTTTGATCACTCTCAGCAGCTTGGCTGCTGTTCTTTCCCTCACATGAAGGAAGCTGCAAGCAAGTAGCTTGTAAATTGCACATGCCTTACTTATTAACCAAGCAGGCAGGCAGCTTGTGACAATCACATGATCATTTGAATGAAGCAAGCAGGCAGGTTGGTGAAAGGCACAAGACGGGTCATGAACCTTTTATGAAGCTGGTCGATAACCTTTGGACAACTTTCGACAAAAAAATTCTTGTCCGTTAATTCTCGTCCTGCTCTCAAATAAACTTGTCCAGCTTCAGTACAACTCGACCGTAATAGTTAACACTCGACCAGAAATCTCAGTGGGAGGCCTTTCGACCACATGTCCCATCGAGACATTAATTCACTGGGTCGATTTTATTTTTTAATCTGTTCGTCCAATCTCCAAACTGAACTTACTGAATTTTCTCGACCAAAATTATATCTGCTTAAGAGGGTTATTACAGTGAGTCAAGCTAGTATTTGCTAAGTTGTTGGTAGAATGAATTTGGTTGCTATACTAGGATAGGGTATATAAAGTTTCTCATTGATTGATTTGATCTGATGTGGTTGCAACAAAGTAGGGTGATAGTTATACTTAGACATTATGTGAGTCTCCGTTTTTCAAAACCTCTTTCACAGGCTTTGTTTGCTTGTGGACAAGCAAAATGTTAAGTCTGGGAGAGTTGATATGTCATGGATTTTACCTATTTTACACATGATATATAGTGTTTTAGAGTATTTTATATGCATTTGGTACTGTTTTAGAGTATTTACAGGTCTAGGTACTCATTGGAAGCAATTGGATCTTTTGGGACATTTTGGAGCACATAGGATGCTCAGCCAGAATTTCAGAGTCGGATCCAGTTTATCCGTGAACCATCGATCGATGTCACACACTGTGCGTCGATCGACAGCCAAGTCGACTGCGAGATCAATGAAGGCTTAAGAAATTACAAGCTTTACCAAGAAGTTCCATCATTTGCAGGACAAGTCCCTGGCCGAAATTTAGACTATTTATTAGAGTTTTCTATCTAAGTTTTAACCTAAGCCTAGAATACCTAAGAGAAAGTTGTCTTTTAATTACACACAAGCTTTAGAGTTGAGAGTTGGAACACTTTGTTACATCTATTGGAGAGAGACATCTTATCATCATTACAGAGAAGATCTTGAACTCCTTATCTTTTTACTCAGTTTATTCTATGCAATTTATTCAGACTTTAATCATGTTCTTTATTGCTATGTCTGAGTAATTCATTGTTAGATTTAGGGGTCTCAATGGTAGTAATGTCTTGCTGATTTTATAGAATAGTTAGGGTACTCTTTTTGGTTCTTTGTTTAAGTTTCTCTTACTGCTAAGTTGAATTTGATCATCTCAATCTTAGAAGTTAGGGTTCCACAACGCAAGCGAGAGCTTAGTTATGACCATGAACCTCTCTTGAACAATCTAAATAACTGGTAACAAACGAGAGTTGAATTGGAAGTTTAGAGAACCCATCAAACCGTGAAACCATTACTGTTTGGAATGAGCGTCGATCGACACCACTTTGTGAACATCGATCGACACTCAGCTGAGATGCGCGAGAGTGATCAGCTAAACCCCAAGTTTTTAGTTCGAGAAGGGTACTTAATTATAACCCTAGCAATCTATTAGTCTGCATTACCTAATCCTACATGAGAATTTCCCATAAGTATAATCCATTAATTTAATCTTCACACACCAAATCAATCTTGAAATCACTTTTATTATTATTATCATTCATCTAGCTTTAATTTGAAAGCAATAAGTCTATTGTGCAATCCTAGAGTCTTTGTGGATTCACTCCCTAAGTACTACAATGAACCTCTTATTTGAGAGAGTAAAAGTGGGAAATAGGGTTAACTTGAAAGTGATATAAGAACATCAAATTTGGCGCCGTTGCCGGGGAAACTTTCTTACTGCCATTAGATTTCGTTTAGAATATTGTCTAGATTTTTACTTTATTGTTTGCTAAATTATTCTTTCCCTGATCCTCATGACGCATGTACTTAAAGGAGAGAATATGTATTCAGGACAACAATAATCAATTGACGGAGATAATCCGGAATCGATCGACGTTAGTCCACTACTGTCGGGTGACACCCTTCCATTGTAATCGATCGATACCGATCAGCCGAAAGCAGGTAACTATGCCTTTACTGATTCTGATAATAATAATGCACTCATGATATAACCAATGAACAATAAAAGCAACAAAACAAGCCAACTCATTAATGATCAGGGGGCTGCAACCCCTAATCAAATCACTAAATATCCAAAGAGTGAAATAAAGCATGAATTACCAATGCTTGAATACCTAAAACCCAGCAGGACCTATTCCAATTGGTCTGCAATCCGATTATCTGATAACCATACATGAGGCTCTGAGCTTGATATCGAATATGGCGCGCAAAACTCAATTTAGTGGTTTTCATACTGAACACCCGAACGATCACATCGAGATGCTAGAAGACATGGTGAATGACGATTTCAATCGCTGCAAACTTTTTCCTTTTTCCCTTGAAGGTGACGCTAGGAGGTGGCCGAACCAGGATCCCTGACTTGTTGGGAAGAGATTAGAAGCGCTTTCATCAATCACTACTTTGACGCGGAGAGATACTGGGAAGCGAGGAAAGAAATATCCACATTCATTCAAGGTAGCCGCGAATCCTTTAAAAACGCCTGGTCAAGGTTCAAGAGCTACAAGATTTCGTGCCCACACCATGGATTCTCAGAAGCCCAACTCATCAGCACTTTATATAGACTATCAAACCATCCTTGATCCAGCCAGCGAGGGGAACTTTGGCACCCGAAGCCCTGCAAGTGCTAAAAGGCTGATAGAAAACATAGCTTAAGGTAGAGCTTTCCAAAGGAGACACACCGAAAGGAAGGAACCACCAATGTTCGCAGAGGAGAAGCACTCGATCTGAGTTTGAAAGACTCTGGCATCAGTTGTGACCCTTCTCGTCGGACATAGCTTATCTCAGCATTATGGTAAGGACGATGCTGTTTCTTCCAACTTTGAGAACCGAGTTGAGTTCTCTGATATGAGGAGTCTGAATGACCAACAATTTAGGGAAAGCACTGGCAATTTCACAAGCAACTACGACACCACTGTGAACAGACACGAAAGTAGTTCGAAGTCAAAATGAATCAAGTCTTCACAGGATACCCTAGAATAGACGTCGACCTCAATGAAAAAGTTAGATCTGATATACTCGGAGATGACAGAAAAATTCGAAACTCTGAGCGAACACATTAAGAGGATCGACAACCAAGTGGCGAGTAACGCTATGTCCATCAGGAGAGAGGATGGATTCTTACCTTTTAAAACGGATGCTAACCACAGGAGCCATTACGAAGCGGTAGACAACTCACCCCTGGAGTTAAAGAGAGGATCACAATCGCAAAAATCGCGACAGATGAAAAAGAAAAATCGCTTCCTATCGAAATTGACAAGCAAGATCCCGAAATACCTCCCGAAACTTAATGATTGGACCAGAGTGATGACCTTGAGGAATTGTTTACTAAACTGAAGGGAAAGAGCACGGAAGTACGAAATAACGACCGACACTCATTACCAAGAGTCGAACAACATTCCGAACCTAAAATCGATCGACACTTTGAAGCAAGAAGCAATCAACAATCTGATCTAAAACCAACCGAACCGGTTAGAACAAATGTCTACCAACCAAAACCCTACTTTCCTCCAAAACGCTAAGAAGAAGAAGAAGCAGCTAGAAAAAACAATATTCAAGAAAGCCTTTGAGAAAGTAGTCATTTAGATACCGATAAGCGATGCCATTCACATCTCGTCTGCTATTAAGCACTACATGAAAGATGTCGCATCGCAAGGATTCAAAATCAAGTTTCTTACATCTTGATTCATTCTGGTTTTGATTAGAATCAAAAAGAAATTGCCAAATCTCGAAACATGGTAAACTTGAGTCACTTCGGTTAAAAGTGGGATAACTTCTTCATCATAACTCCTATGATCTTGATTCAACTTCAGGGTAATTCTAAACTTATTTATGACTCCAAATCAAGCTTCTTACATCTTCATTCATTCTCTTTTGATTAGAATAAAGAAGAAATTGCCAAATCTCCAAACAGGGAAACTGGAATCACTTCGGTTAAAAGTGGGATAACTTCTTCATCATAAGTCCAATGATATTCATTCAATTTCAGGATGATTCTGCACTGATTTATGAGTCCAAATCAATCTTCTTACATCGTAATTAATTCTGGTTTTATTAGTATCAAGAAGAAATTGCCAAATCTCGAAATAAGGTAAACTGGAATCACTTCAGTTAAAAGTGGGATAACTTCTTCATCATAACTTCAATGATATTGATTCAACTTCAGGATGATTCTCAACTGATTTATGAGTCCAAATCAAACTTCTTACATCTTGATTCATTATGATTTAATTAGAATAAAGAAGAAATTGCCAAATCTCCATACAAGGAAACTGGAATCACTTCGGTTAAAAGTGGGATAACTTCTTCATCATAACTCCAATGATATTGATTCAACTTCAGGATGATTCTGCACTGATTTATGAGTCCAAATCAAGTTTCTTGCATATTAATTCATTCTGGTTTGATTAGAATCAAGAAGAAATTGTGAAATCTCCAAACAGGATAAACTGGAATCACTTTGGTTAAAAGTGGGATAACTTCTTCATCATAAGTCCAATGATATTGATTCAACTTCAGGATGATTCTGCACTGATTTATGAGTCCAAATAAAGCTTCTTACATCTTGATTCATTCTGGTTTTGATTAGAATCAAGAAGAAATTGCCAAATCTCCAAATAGGGTAAATTGGAGTCACTTCGGTTAAAAGTGGGATAACTTCTTCATCATAACTCCTATGATCTTGATTCAACTTCAGGGTGATTCTAAACTTATTTATGAGTCCAAATAAACCTTCTTACATCGTGATTAATTCTGGTTTTATTAGTATCAAGAAGAAATTGCCGAATCTCGAAACACGGTAAACTGGAATCACTTCAGTTAAAAGTGGGATAACTTCTTCATCATAACTCCAATGATATTGATTCAACTTCAGGATGATTCTCAACTGATTTATGAGTCCAAATCAAGCTTCTTACATCTTGATTCATTCTGTTTTGATTAGAATAAAGAAGAAATTATCAAATCTCCAAACAGGGAAACTGGAATCACTTCGGTTAAAAGTGGGATAACTTCTTCATCATAACTCCTATGATCTTGATTCAACTTCAGGGTGATTCTACACTGATTAATGAGTCCAAATCAAGCTTCTTACATTGTGATTCATTCTGATTTATTAGAATCAAGAATAAATTGCCAAATCTACAAACAGGGTAAACTGGAATCACTTCGGTTAAAAGTGGGATAACTTCTTCATCATAAGTGCAATGATATTGATTCAACTTCAGGAAGGTTCTACACTGATCTCTGAGTCCAAATCAATATTCGTACATCTTGATTCATTCTTGTTTGATTAGAATCAAGAAGAAATTGCCAAATCTCCAAATTGGGTAAACTGGAATCACTTCGGTTAAAACTGGTATAACTTCTTTATCATAACTCCAGTGATATTGATTCAACTTCAGGATGATTCTGCACTAATTTATGAGTCCAAATCAAGTTTCTTACATCTTGATTCATTCTGGTTTGATTAGAATCAAGAAGAAATTGTCAAATCTCCATACAAGGTAAACTGGAATCACTTCGGTTAAAAGTGAGATATCTTCTTCATCATAAGTCCAATGATATTGATTCAACTTCAGGCTGATTATGAACTGATTTATGAGTCCAAATAAAGCTTCATAAATTTTGATTCATTCTGGTTTTGATTAGAATCAAGAAGAAATTGCCAAATCTCCAAACAGGGTAAATTAGAGTCACTTCGGTTAAAAGTGGGATAACTTCTCAATCATAACTCCTATGATCTTGATTCAACTTCAGGGTTATTCTACACTGATTTATGAGTCCAAATCAAGATTCTTACATCGTGATTCATTCTGGTTTTAGTAGTATCAAGAAGTAATTGCCAACTCTCGAAACAGGGCAAACTGGAATCACTTCGGTTAAAAGTGGGATAACTTCTTTATCATAACTCCTATGATTTTGATTTAACTTTAGGGTGATTCTAAACAGATTTATGAGTCCAAATCAAGCTTCTTACATCGAGATTCATTCTGGTTTTATTAGTGTCAAGAAGAAATTGCCAAATCTCCAAACAGGGTAAACTGGAATCCCTTCGGTTAAAAGTGGGATAACTTCTTCATCATAACTCCTATGATCTTGATTCAACTTCCGGGTGATTCTACACTGATTAATGAGTCCATATCAAGCTTCTTACATCGTGATTCATTCTGATTTATTAGTATCAAGAATAAATTGCCAAATCTCCAAACAGGGTAAGCTGGAATCACTTCGGTTAAAAGTGGGATAACTTCTTCATCATAAGTCCAATGATATTGATTCAACTTCAGGATGATTTTACACTGATTTATGAGTCCAAATCAAGATTCTCACATCTTAATTCATTCTGTTTTGATTAGAATCAAGAAGAAATTGCCAAATCTCCAAACAGGGTAAACTCGAATCACTTCGGTTAAAACTGGGATAACTTCTTCATCATAACTCCAGTGATATTGATTACACTTAAGGATGATTATACACTGATTTATGAGTCCAAATAAATCTTCTTACATCTTGATTCATTCTGGTTTGATTACAATCAAGAAGAAATTGTCAAATCTCCAAATAGGGTAAACTGGAATCACTTCAATTAAAAGTGGGATAACTTCTTCATCATATGTCCAATGATATTGATTCAACTTCAGGATGATTCTTCACTTATTTATGAGTCCAAATCAATCTTCTTACATCTTGATTCATTCTGGTTTTGATTAGAATCAATAAGAAATTGTCAAATCTCCAAACAAGGTACTGGAGTCACTTCGGTTAAAAGTGGGATAACTTCTTCATCATAACTCCTATGATATTGATTCAACTTCAGGGTGATTCTAAACTTATTTAGGAGTCCAAATCAAGCTTCTAACATCGTGATTAATTTTGGTTTTATTATTATCAAGAAGAAATTGCCAAATCTCCAAACATGGTAAACTGGAATTACTTTAGTTAAAAATGGGATAACTTCTTCATCATAACTCCAATGGTATTGATTCAACTTCAGGATGATTCTCAACTGATTTATGAGTCCAAATAAAGCTTATTACATCTTGATTCATTCTTTTTTGATTAGAATAAAGAAGAAATTACCAAATCTCCAAACAGGGAAACTGGAATCACTTTAGTTAAAAGTGGGATAACTTCTTCATCATAACTCCAATGATATTGATTCAACTTCAGAATGATTCTGAACTGATTTATGAGTCCAAATCAAGTTTCTTACATCTTGATTCATTCGGGTTTGAATAGAAACAAGAAGAAATTGTCAAATCTCCAAACATGGTAAACTGGAATCACTTCGGTTAAAAGTGGGATAACTTCTTCAACATATGTCCAATGATATTGATTCAACTTCAGGATGATTATTCACTTATTTATGATTCCAAATCAAGCTTCTTACATCTTGATTCATTTTGGTTTTGATTAGAATCAAAAAGAAATTGGTAAATCTCCAAATAGGGTAAATTGGAGTCACTTCGGTTAAAAGTGGGATAACTTCTTCATCATAACTCCTATGATCTTGATTCAACTTCAGGGTGATTCTATACAGATTTATGAGTCCAAATCAAGATTCTTACATTGTGATTCATTCTGGTTTTATTAGTATCAAGAAAAAATTGCCAACTCTCCAAACAGGGCGAACTGGAATCACTTCGGTTAAAAGTGGGATAACTTCTTCATCATAACTCCTATGATTTTAATTCAACTTTAGGGTGATTCTTCACTTATTTATGATTCCAAATAAGGCTTCTTACATCGTGATTCATTCTGGATTTATTAGTGTCAAGAAGAAATTGCCAAATCTCCAAACATGGTACTGGAGTCACTTCAGTTAAAAGTGGGATAACTTCTTCATCATAACTCCTATGATATTGATTCAACTTCAGGGTGATTCTAAAATTATTTAGGAGTCTAAATCAAGCTTCTAACATAGTGATTAATTTTGGTTTTATTAGTATCAAGAAGAAATTGCCAAATCTCCAAACATGGTAAACTGGAATCACTTTAGTTCAAAATGGGATAACTTCTTCTTCATAACTCCAATGGTATTGATTCAACTTCAGGATGATTCTCAACTGATTTATGAGTCCAAATAAAGCTTCTTACATCTTGATTCATTCTTGTTTGATTAGAATAAAGAAGAAATTACCAAAATCTCCAAACAGGAAAACTAGAATCACTTTAGTTAAAAGTGGGATAACTTCTTCATCATAACTCCAATGATATTGATTCAACTTCAGAATGATTCTGAACTGATTTATGAGTCCAAATCAAGTTTATTACATCTTGATTCATTCTGGTTTGATTAGAAACAAGAAGAAATTGCCAAATCTCCAAACATGGTAAACTGGAATCAATTCGGTTAAAAGTGGGATAACTTCTTCATCATATGTCCAATGATATTGATTCAACTTCAGGATGATTATTCACTTATTTATGATTCCAAATCAAGATTATTACATCTTGATTCATTCTGGTTTTGATTAGAATCAAGAAGAAATTGGTAAATCTCCAAATAGGGTAAATTGGAGTCACTTCGGTTAAAAGTGGGATAACTTCTTCATCATAACTCCTATGATCTTGATTCAACTTCAGGGTGATTCTATACAGATTTATGAGTCCAAATCAAGATTCTTACATTGTGATTCATTCTGGTTTTATTAGTATCAAGAAGAAATTGCCAACTCTCCAAACAGGGCGAACTGGAATCACTTTGTTTAAAAGTGGGATAACTTCTTCATCATAACTCCTATGATTTTAATTCAAATTTAGGGTGATTTTTCACTTATTTATGATTCCAAATAAGGTTTCTTACATCGTGATTCATTCTGGTTTTATTAGTGTCAAGAAGAAATTAACAAATCTCCAAACAGGGTAAACTGGAATCACTTCGGTTAAAAGTGGGATAACTTCTTCATCATAACTACTATGATATTGATTCAACTTCAGGGTGATTCTACACTGATTAATGAGTCCAAATCAAGATTCTTACATCATGATTCATTCTGAATTATTAGTATTAAGAATAAATTGCCAAATCTCCAAACAGGGTAAACTGGAATCACTTCGGTTAAAAGTGGGATAACTTCTTCATCATAAGTGCAATGATATTGATTCAACTTCAGGATGGTTCTACACTGATCTATGAGTCCAAATCAAGATTAATACATCTTGATTCATTATGGTTTGATTAGAATCAAGAAGAAATTGCCAAATCTCTAAACAGGGTAAATTAGAGTCACTTCAGTTAAAAGTGGGATAACTTCTTCATCATAACTCCTATGATCTTGATTAACCTTCAGGGTTATTCTACACTGATTTATGAGTCCAAATCAAGATTCTTACATCGTGATTCATTCTGGTTTTATTAGTATCAAGAAGTAATTGCCAACTCTCGAAACAGGGCAAACTGGAATCACTTCGGTTAAAAGTGGGATAACTTCTTCATCATAACTCCTATCATTTTGATTCAACTTTATGGTGATTCTAAACTGATTAATGAGTCCAAATCAAGCTTCTTACATCGTGATTCATTCTGATTTATTAGTATCACGAATAAATTTCCAAATCTCCAAACAGGGTAAACTGGAATCACTTCGGTTAAAAGTGGGATAACTTCTTCATTATAAGTGCAATGATATTGATTCAACTTCAGGATGGTTTTACACTGATCTATGAGTCCAAATCAATATTCGTACATCTTGATTCATTCTGGTTTGATTAGAATCAAGAAGAAATTGCCAAATCTCCAAACTGGGAAACTGGAATCACTTCGGTTAAAAGTGAGATAACTTCTTCATCATAACTCCTATGATCTTGATTCAACTTCAGGGTGATTCTACACTGATTAATGAGTCCAAATCAAGCTTCTTACATTGTGATTCATTCTGATTTATTAGTATCAAGAATAAATTGCCAAATCTACAAACAGGGTAAACTGGAATCACTTCGGTTAAAAGTGGGATAACTTCTTCATCATAAGTGCAATGATATTGATTCAACTTCAGGATGATTCTACACTTATTTATGAGTCCAAATCAAGATTCTCACATCTTGATTCATTCTGGTTTGATTAGAATCAAGAAGAAATTGCCAAATCTCCAAACATGGGTAAACTGGAATCATTCGGTTAAAACTGGATAACTTCTTCATCATAACTCCAATGATATTGATTCAACTTCAGGATGATTATACACTGATTTATGAGTCCAAATCAAATTCTTACATCATGATTCATTCTGGTTTGATTAGAATCAAGAAGAAATTGCCAAATCTCCAAACAGGGTAAACTGGAATCACTTCAGTTTAAAAGTGGGATAACTTCTTCATCATAAGTCCAATGATATTGATTCAACTTCAGGATGATTCTTCACTTATTTATGAGTCCAAATCAAGCTTCTTACATCTTGATTCATTCTGGTTTTGATTAGAATCAAGAAGAAATTGCCAAATCTCCAAACATGGTACTGGAGTCACTTCGGTTAAAAGTGGGATAACTTCTCAATCAATACTCCTATGATCTTTGGATTCAACTTCAGGGTTAATTCCTACACTGATTTATGAGTCCCAAATCTAAGAATCTTACAATCGTGGTTCCTTCTGGTTTTATTAGTAATCAAGAAGTATTGCCAACTCTCGAAAACAGGGCAAACTGGGAATCACTTTGGTTAAAAGTGGGATAACTCTTCCATCATAACTCCTATGATTTTGGATTTAACTTTAGGGTGACTTCTAAACAATTTATGAGTCCACATCAAGCTTCCTTACATCGTGATTCATCTGGTTTTTATTAGTGTCAAGAAGAAATTGCCAAATCTCCAAACAGGGTAAACTGGAATCCCTTCGGTTAAAGTGGGATAACTTCTTCATCATAACTCCTATGATTTGATTCAACTTCCGGTGATTCTACACTGATTAATGAGTCCATATCAAGATTCTTACATCGTGATTCATTCTGATTTGATTAGTATCAAGAATAATTTGCAAATCTCCAAACAAGGTAAGCTGGAATCACTTCGGTTAAAAGTGGGATAACTTCTTCATCATAAGTCCAATGATATTGATTCAACTTCAGGATGATTTTACACTGATTTTATGAGTCCAAATCAAGATTCTCACATCTTAATTCATTCTGTTTTTGATTAGAATCAAGAAAGAAATTTCCAAATTCCAAACAGGGTAAACTGGAATCACTTCGGTTTAAAACTGGGATAAACTTCTTTCCATCATAACTCCAGTGATATTGATTACACTTAAGGATGATTATACACTGATTTATGAGTCCAAATAAATCTTCTTACATCTTGATTCATTCTGGTTTTGATTACAATCAAGAAGAAATTGCCAATCTCCAAACAGGGTAAACTGGAATCACTTCAATTAAAAGTGGGATAACTTCTTCATCATATGTCCAATGATATTGATTCAACTTCAGGATGATTCTTCACTTATTTATGAGTCCAAATCAATATTCTTACATCTTGATTCATTCTGGTTTTGATTAGAATCAATAAGAAATTGCCAAATCTCCAAACATGGTAAACTGGAGTCACTTCGGTTAAAAGTGGGATAACTTCTTCATCATAACTCCTATGATATTGATTCAACTTCAGGGTGATTCTACACTTTTTAGGAGTCCAAATCAAGCTTCTAACATCGTGATTAATTTTGGTTTTATTAGTATCAAGAAGAAATTGCCAAATCTCCAAACAGGGTAAACTGGAATCACTTAGTTTAAAAGTGGGATAACTTCTTCATCATAACTCCAATGGTATTGATTCAACTTCCAGGTTGATTCTCACTGATTTATGAGTCCAAATCAAGCTTCTTACATCTTGATTCATTCTGGTTTGATTAGAAATCAAGAAGAAATTGCCAAATCTCCAAACAGGGAACTGGAATCACTTTCGGTTAAAAGTGGGATAACTTCTTCAGCATTAACTCCAATGATATTGATTCAACTTCAGAATGATTCTGAACTGATTTATGAGTCCAAATCAAGATTTCTTACATCTTGATTCATTCTGGTTTTGATTAGAATCAAGAAGAAATTGTCAAATCTCCAAATAGGGTAAACTGGAGTCACTTCGGTTAAAAGTGGGATAACTTCTTCATCATAACTCCTATGATCTTGATTCAACTTCAGGATGATTCTATACATGATTTATGAGTCCAAATCAATCTTCTTACATCTGTGATTCATTCTGGTTTTATTAGTATCAAGAAGAAATTGCCAAATCTCCAAACAGGGTAAACTGGAATCACTTCAGTTAAAAGTGGGATAACTTC
>CAJHQQ010001274.1:39874-104956 GCA_905132885.1 Moricandia moricandioides
TCATCATAGCTCCAATGGTATTGATTCAACTTCAGGATGATTCTCAACTGATTTAATGAGTCCAAATAAAGCTTCTTACATCTTGATTCATTCTTGTTTGATTAGAATAAAAAAGAAATTACCAAATCTCCAAACAGGGAAACTGGAATCACTTTAGTTAAAAGTGGGATAACTTCTTCATCATGACTCCAATGATATTGCCAAATCTCCAAACATGGTAAACTGGAATCACTTCGGTTCAAAGTGGGATAACTTCTTCATCATATGTCCAATGATATTGATTCAACTTCAGGATGAATATTCACTTATTTATGATTCCAAATCAAGCTTCTTACATCTTGATTCATTCTGGTTTTGATTAGAATCAAGAAGAAATTGGTAAATCTCCAAATAAGGTAAATTGGAGTCACTTCGGTTAAAAGTGGGATAACTTCTTCATCATAACTCCTATGATCTTGATTCAACTTCAGGGTGATTCTATACAGATTTATGAGTCCAAATCAAGATTCTTACATTGTGATTCATTCTGGTTTTATTAGTATCAAGAAGAAATTGCCAACTCTCCAAACAGGGCGAACTGGAATCACTTCGGTTAAAAGTGGGATAACTTCTTCATCATAACTCCTATGATTTTAATTCAACTTTAGGGTGATTCTTCACTTATTTATGATTCCAAATAAGGCTTCTTACATCGTGATTCATTCTGGATTTATTAGTGTCAAGAAGAAATTGCCAAATCTCCAAACATGGTACTGGAGTCACTTCAGTTAAAAGTGGGATAACTTCTTCATCATAACTCCTATGATATTGATTCAACTTCAGGGTGATTCTAAAATTATTTAGGAGTCTAAATCAAGCTTCTAACATAGTGATTAATTTTGGTTTTATTAGTATCAAGAAGAAATTGCCAAATCTCCAAACATGGTAAACTGGAATCACTTTAGTTCAAAATGGGATAACTTCTTCTTCATAACTCCAATGGTATTGATTCAACTTCAGGATGATTCTCAACTGATTTATGAGTCCAAATAAAGCTTCTTACATCTTGATTCATTCTTGTTTGATTAGAATAAAGAAGAAATTACCAAATCTCCAAACAGGAAAACTAGAATCACTTTAGTTAAAAGTGGGATAACTTCTTCATCATAACTCCAATGATATTGATTCAACTTCAGAATGATTCTGAACTGATTTATGAGTCCAAATCAAGTTTATTACATCTTGATTCATTCTGGTTTGATTAGAAACAAGAAGAAATTGCCAAATCTCCAAACATGGTAAACTGGAATCAATTCGGTTAAAAGTGGGATAACTTCTTCATCATATGTCCAATGATATTGATTCAACTTCAGGATGATTATTCACTTATTTATGATTCCAAATCAAGATTATTACATCTTGATTCATTCTGGTTTTGATTAGAATCAAAAAGAAATTGGTAAATCTCCAAATAGGGTAAATTGGAGTCACTTCGGTTAAAAGTGGGATAACTTCTTCATCATAATTCCTATGATCTTGATTCAACTTCAGGGTGATTCTATACAGATTTATGAGTCCAAATCAAGATTCTTACATTGTGATTCATTCTGGTTTTATTAGTATCAAGAAAAAATTGCCAACTCTCCAAACAGGGCGAACTGGAATCACTTCGGTTAAAAGTGGGATAACTTCTTCATCATAACTCCTATGATTTTAATTCAACTTTAGGGTGATTCTTCACTTATTTATGATTCCAAATAAGGCTTCTTACATCGTGATTCATTCTGGATTTATTAGTGTCAAGAAGAAATTGCCAAATCTCCAAACATGGTACTGGAGTCACTTCGTTTAAAAGTGGGATAACTTCTTCATCATAACTCCTATGATATTGATTCAACTTCAGGGTGATTCAAAACTTATTTAGGAGTCCAAATCAAGCTTCTAACATCGTGATTAATTTTGGTTTTATTAGTATCAAGAAGAAATTGCCAAATCTCCAAACATTGTAAACTGGAATCACTTTAGTTAAAAATGGGATAACTTCTTCATCATAACTCCAATGGTATTGATTCAACTTCAGGATGATTCTCAACTGATTTATGAGTCCAAATAAAGCTTCTTACATCTTGATTCATTCTTGTTTGATTAGAAAAAGAAGAAATTACCAAATCTCCAAACAGGGAAACTGGAATCACTTTAGTTAAAAGTGGGATAACTTCTTCATCATAACTCCAATGATATTGATTCAACTTCAGAATGATTCTGAACTGATTTATGAGTCCAAATCAAGTTTATTACATCTTGATTCATTCTGGTTTGATTAGAAACAAGAAGAAATTGCCAAATCTCCAAACATGGTAAACTGGAATCACTTCGGTTAAAAGTGGGATAACTTCTTCATCATATGTCCAATGATATTGATTCAACTTCAGGATGATTATTCACTTATTTATGATTCCAAATCAAGCATCTTACATCTTGATTCATTCTGGTTTTGATTAAAATCAAGAAGAAATTGTCAAATCTCCAAATAGGGTAAATTGGAGTCACTTCGGTTAAAAGTGGGATACCTTCTTCATCATAACTCCTATGATCTTGATTCAACTTCAGGGTGATTCTATACAGATTTATGATTCGAAATCAAGATTCTTACATTGTGATTCATTCTGGTTTTATTAGTATCAAGAAGAAATTGCCAACTCTCCAAACAGGGCGAACTGGAATCACTTCGGTTAAAAGTGGGATAACTTCTTCATCATAACTCCTATGATTTTAATTCAACTTTAGGGTGATTCTTCACATATTTATGAGTCCAAATAAGGCTTCTTACATCGTGATTCATTCTGGTTTTATTAGTGTCAAGAAGAAATTACCAAATCTCCAAACAGGGTAAACTGGAATCACTTCGGTTAAAAGTGGGATAACTTCTTCATCATAACTACTATGATCTTGATTCAACTTCAGGGTAATTCTACACTGATTAATGAGTCCAAATCAAGATTCTTACATCGTGATTCATTCTGAATTATTAGTATCAAGAATAAATTGCCAAATCTCCAAACAGGGTAAACTGGAATCACTTCGGTTAAAAGTGGGATAACTTCTTCATCATAAGTGCAATGATATTGATTCAACTTCAGGATGGTTCTACACTGATCTATGAGTCCAAATCAAGATTCACAGATCTTAATTCATTCTGGTTTGATTAGAATCAAGAAGAAATTGCCAAATCTCCAAACATGGTAAACTGGAATCACTTAGGTTAAAAGTGGGATAACGTCTTCATCATAAGTCCAATGATATTGATTAAACTTCAGGATGATTCTCCACTGATTTATGAGTCCAAATCAAGATTCTTACATCTTGGTTCATTCTGGTTTGATTAGAATCAAGAAGAAATTACCAAATCTCCAAACAGGGTAAACTGGAATCACTTTGGTTAAAACTAGGATAACTTCTTCATCATAACTCCAATGATATTGATTCAACTTCAGGATGATTATACACTGATTTATGAGTCCAAATAAATCTTCTTACATCTTGATTTGTTCTGGTTTGATTAGAATCAAGAAGAAATTGCCAAATCTCCAAACAGGGTAAACTGGAATCACTTCGGTTAAAAGTGAGATAACTTCTTCATCATATGTCCAATGATATTGATTTAACTTCAGGACGATTCATCACTTATTTATGAGTCCAAATCAATCTTCTTACATCTTGATTCATTCTGCGTTTGATTAGAATCAAGAAGAAATTGCCAAATCTCCAAACATGGTAGACTTGAGTCACTTCGGTTAAAAGTCGGATAACTTCTTCATCATAACCTATGATCTTGATTCAACTTCAGGGTGATTCTAAACTTATTTACATCGTGATTAATTTTGGTTTTATTAGTATCAAGAAGAAATTCTCAAATCTCCAAATAGGGTAAACTGGAATCATTTCGGTTAAAAGTGGGATAACTTCTTCATCGTAAGTCCAATGATATTGATTCAACTTCAGGATGATTCTACACTTATTTATGAGTCCAAATAAAGCTTCATAAATCTTCATTGACTCTGGTTTTGATTATAATCAAGAAGAAATTGCCAAATCTCCAAACAGGGTAAATTGGAGTCACTTCGGTTAAAAGTGGGATAACTTCTTCATCATAACTCCTATGATCTTGATTCAACTTCAGGGTTATTCTACACTGATTTATGAGTCCAAATCAAGATTCTTAAATTGTGATTCATTCTGGTTTTATTAGTATCAAGAAGTAATTGCCAACTCTCGAAACAGGGCAAACTGGAATCACTTCGGTTAAAAGTGGGATAACTCCTTCATCATAACTCCTATGATTTTGATTCAAATTTAGGGTGATTCTAAACTGATTTATGAGTCCAAATAAATCTTCTTACATCTTGATTCGTTCTGGTTTGATTAGAATCAAGAAGAAATTGTCAAATCTCCAAACAGGGTAAACTGGAATCACTTCGGTTAAAAGTGGGATAACTTCTTCATCATATGTCCAATGATATTGTTTTTACTTCAGGACGATTCATCACTTATTTATGATTCCAAATCAATCTTCTTACATCTTGATTCATTCTGCTTTTGATTAGAATCAAGAAAAAATTGCCAAATCTCCAAACATAGTAAACTTGAGTCACTTCGGTTAAAAGTGGGATAACTTCTTCATCATAACTCCTATGATCTAGATTCAACTTCAGGGTAATTCAAAACTTATTTAGGAGTCCAAATCAAGCATCTAACATCGTGATTAATTTTGGTTTTATTAGTATCAAGAAGAAATTGCCAAATCTCCAAACATTGTAAACTGGAATCACTGTAGTTAAAAATAGGATAACTTCTTCATCATAACTCCAATGGTATTGATTCAACTTCAGGATGATTCTCAACTGATTTATGAGTCCAAATAAAGCTTCTTACATCTTGATTCATTCTTGTTTGATTAGAAAAAGAAGAAATTACCAAATCTCCAAACAGGGAAACTAGAATCACTTTAGTTAAAAGTGGGATAACTTCTTCATCATAACTCCAATGATATTGATTCAACTTCAGAATGATTCTAAACTGATTTATGAGTCCAAATCAAGTTTATTACATCTTGATTCATTCTGGTTTGATTAGAAACAAGAAGAAATTGCCAAATCTCGAAACATGGTAAACTGGAATCACTTCGGTTAAAAGTGGGATAACTTCTTCATCATATGTCCAATGATATTGATTCAACTTCAGGATGATTATTCACTTATTTATGATTCCAAATCAAGCTTCTTACATCTTGATTCATTATGCTTTTGATTAGAATCAAGAAAAAATTAGGATAACTTCTTCATCATAACTCCTATGATCTTGATTCAACTTCAGGGTGATTCTAAACTTATTTAGGAGTCCAAATCAAACTTCTTACATCGTGATTCATTTTGGTTTTATTAGTCTCAAGAAGAAATTGCCAAATCTCGAAACATGGTAAACTGGAATCACTTCAGTTAAAAGTGGGATCACTTCTTCATCATAAGTCCAATGATATTGATTCAACTTCAGGATGATTCTACACTGATTTATGAGTCCAAATCAAGATTTTTATATCTTGATTCATTCTGGTTTAATTAGAATCAAGAAGAAATTGCCAAATCTCCAAACAGGGTAAACTGGTATCACTTCGGTTAAAATTGGATAACTTCTTCATCATAACTCCAATGATATTGATTCAACTTCAGGATGATTATACACTGATTTTTGAGTCCAAATAAATCATCTTACGTCTTGATTCATTCTGGTTTGATTAGAATCAAGAAGAAATTGCCAAATCTCCAAACATGTTAAACTGGAATCCCTTCGGTTAAAAGTGGGATAACTTCTTCATCATAACTCCTATGATCTTGATTCAACTTCAGGGTGATTCTACACTGATTAATGAGTCTAAATCAAACTTCTTACATCATGATTCATTCTGATTTATTAGTATCAAGAATAAATTGCCAAATCTCCAAACAGGGTAAACTGGAATCACTTCGGTTAAAAGTGGGATAACTTCTTCATCATAAGTCCAATGATATTGATTCAACTTCAGGATGATTCTACACTTATTTATGAGTCCAAATCAAGATTCTCACATCTTAATTCATTCTGGTTTGATTAGAATCAAGAAGAAATTGCCAAATCTCCAAACATGGTAAACTGGAATCACTTCGGTTAAAACTTGGATAACTTCTTCATCATAACTCCAATGATATTGATTCAACTTTAGGATGATTATACACTGATTTATGAGTCCAAATATATCTCTTACATCATGTTTCATTCTGGTTTGATTAGAATCAAGAAGAAATTGTCAAATCTCCAAACAGGGTAAACTGGAATCACTTCAATTTAAAGTGGGATAACTTCTTCATCATATGTCCAATGATATTGATTCAAATTCAGGATGATTCTTCACTTATTTATGAGTCCAAATCAATCTTCTTACATCTTGATTCATTCTGGTTTTGATTAGAATCAATAAGAAATTGCCAAATCTCCAAACATGGTACTGGAGTCACTTCGGTTAAAAGTGGGATAACTTCTTCATCATATCTCCTATGATCTTGATTCAACTTCACGGTGATTCTAAACTTATTTTAGGAGTCCAAAATCAAGCTTCTAACATCGTGATTAATTTTGGTTTTATTAGTATCAAGAAGAAATTGCCAAATCTCCAAACAGGGTAAACTGGAATCACTTTAGTTAAAAATTGGATAACTTCTTCATCATAGCTCCAATGGTATTGATTCAACTTCAGGATGATTCTCAACTGATTTATGAGTCCAAATAAAGCTTCTTACATCTTGATTCATTCTTGTTTGATTAGAATAAAGAAGAAATTACCAAATCTCCAAACAGGGAAACTGGAATCACTTTAGTTAAAAGTGGGATAACTTCTTCATCATAACTCCAATGATATTGCCAAATCTCTAAACATGGTAAACTAGAATCACTTCGGTTCAAAGTGGGATAACTTCTTCATCATATGTCCAATGATATTGATTCAACTTCAGGATGATTATTCACTTATTTATGATTCCAAATCAAGCTTCTTACATCTTGATTCATTCTGGTTTTGATTAGAATCAAGAAGAAATTGGTAAATCTCCAAATAGGGTAAATTGGAGTCACTTCGGTTAAAAGTGGGATAACTTCTTCATCATAACTCCTATGATCTTGATTCAACTTCAGGGTGATTCTATACAGATTTATGAGTCCAAATCAAGATTCTTACATTGTGATTCATTCTGGTTTTATTAGTATCAAGAAGAAATTGCCAACTCTCCAAACAGGGCGAACTGAAATCATTTCGGTTAAAAGTGGGATAACTTCTTCATCATAACTCCTATGATTTTAATCCAACTTAAGGGTGATTCTTCACTTATTTATGATTCCAAATAAGGCTTCTTACATCGTGATTCATTCTGGATTTATTAGTGTCAAGAAGAAATTGCCAAATCTCCAAACATGGTACTGGAGTCACTTCGTCTAAAAGTGGGATAACTTCTTCATCATAACTCCTATGATATTGATTCAACTTCAGGGTGATTCAAAACTTATTTAGGAGTCCAAATCAAGCTTCTAACATCGTGATTAATTTTGGTTTTATTAGTATCAAGAAGAAATTGCCAAATCTCCAAACATTGTAAACTGGAATCACTTTAGTTAAAAATGTGATAACTTCTTCATCATAACTCCAATGGTATTGATTCAACTTCAGGATGATTCTCAACTGATTTATGAGTCCAAATAAAGCTTCTTACATCTTGATTCATTCTTGTTTGATTAGAAAAAGAAGAAATTACCAAATCTCCAAACAGGGAAACTGGAATCACTTTAGTTAAAAGTGGGATAACTTCTTCATCATAACTCCAATGATATTGATTCAACTTCAGAATGATTCTGAACTGATTTATGAGTCCAAATCAAGTTTATTACATCTTGATTCATTCTGGTTTGATTAGAAACAAGAAGAAATTGCCAAATCTCCAAACATGGTAAACTGGAATCACTTCGGTTAAAAGTGGGATAACTTCTTCATCATATGTCCAATGATATTGATTCAACTTCAGGATGATTATTCACTTATTTATGATTCCAAATCAAGCTTCTTACATCTTGATTCATTCTGGTTTTGATTAAAATCAAGAAGAAATTGTCAAATCTCCAAATAGGGTAAATTGGAGTCACTTCGGTTAAAAGTGGGATACCTTCTTCATCATAACTCCTATGATCTTGATTCAACTTCAGGGTGATTCTATACAGATTTATGATTCGAAATCAAGATTCTTACATTGTGATTCATTCTGGTTTTATTAGTATCAAGAAGAAATTGCCAACTCTCCAAACAGGGCGAACTGGAATCACTTCGGTTAAAAGTGGGATAACTTCTTCATCATAACTCCTATGATTTTAATTCAACTTTAGGGTGATTCTTCACATATTTATGAGTCCAAATAAGGCTTCTTACATCGTGATTCATTCTGGTTTTATTAGTGTCAAGAAGAAATTACCAAATCTCCAAACAGGGTAAACTGGAATCACTTCGGTTAAAAGTGGGATAACTTCTTCATCATAACTACTATGATCTTGATTCAACTTCAGGGTGATTCTACACTGATTAATGAGTGCAAATCAAGATTCTTACATCGTGATTCATTCTGAATTATTAGTATCAAGAATAAATTGCCAAATCTCTAAACAGGGTAAACTGGAATCACTTCGGTTAAAAGTGGGATAACTTCTTCATCATAAGTGCAATGATATTGGTTCAACTTCAGGATGGTTCTACACTGATCTATGAGTCCAAATCAAGATTCACAGATCTTAATTCATTCTGGTTTGATTAGAATCAAGAAGAAATTGCCAAATCTCCAAACATGGTAAACTGGAATCACTTAGGTTAAAAGTGGGATAACGTCTTCATCATAAGTCCAATGATATTGATTAAACTTCAGGATGATTCTCCACTGATTTATGAGTCCAAATCAAGATTCTTACATCTTGGTTCATTCTGGTTTGATTAGAATCAAGAAGAAATTACCAAATCTCCAAACAGGGTAAACTGGAATCACTTTGGTTAAAACTAGGATAACTTTTTCATCATAACTCCAATGATATTGATTCAACTTCAGGATGATTATACACTGATTTATGAGTCCAAATAAATCTTCTTACATCTTGATTCGTTCTGGTTTGATTAGAATCAAGAAGAAATTGCCAAATCTCCAAACAGGGTAAACTGGAATCACTTCGGTTAAAAGTGAGATAACTTCTTCATCATATGTCCAATGATATTGATTTAACTTCAGGACGATTCATCACTTATTTATGAGTCCAAATCAATCTTCTTACATCTTGATTCATTCTGCGTTTGATTAGAATCAATTAGAAATTGCCAAATCTCCAAACATGGTAGACTTGAGTCACTTCGGTTAAAAGTCGGATAACTTCTTCATCATAACCTATGATCTTGATTCAACTTCAGGGTGATTCTAAACTTATTTACATCGTGATTAATTTTGGTTTTATTAGTATCAAGAAGAAATTGTCAAATCTCCAAATAGGGTAAACTGGAATCATTTCGGTTAAAAGTGGGATAACTTCTTCATCGTAAGTCCAATGATATTGATTCAACTTCAGGATGATTCTGCACTTATTTATGAGTCCAAATAAAGCTTCATAAATCTTCATTGACGCTGGTTTTGATTATAATCAAGAAGAAATTGCCAAATCTCCAAACAGGGTAAATTGGAGTCACTTCGGTTAAAAGTGGGATAACTTCTTCATCATAACTCCTATGATCTTGATTCAACTTCAGGGTTATTCTACACTGATTTATGAGTCCAAATCAAGATTCTTAAATCGTGATTCATTCTGGTTTTATTAGTATCAAGAAGTAATTGCCAACTCTCGAAACAGGGCAAACTGGAATCACTTCGGTTAAAAGTGGGATAACTTCTTCATCATAACTCCTATGATTTTGATTCAAATTTAGGGTGATTCTAAACTGATTTATGAGTCCAAATAAATCTTCTTACATCTTGATTCGTTCTGGTTTGATTAGAATCAAGAAGAAATTGTCAAATCTCCAAACAGGGTAAACTGGAATCACTTCGGTTAAAAGTGGGATAACTTCTTCATCATATGTCCAATGATATTGTTTTTACTTCAGGACGATTCATCACTTATTTATGAGTCCAAATCAATCTTCTTACATCTTGATTCATTCTGCTTTTGATTAGAATAAAAAAAATGCCAAATCTCCAAACATAGTAAACTTGAGTCACTTCGGTTAAAAGTGGGATAACTTCTTCATCATAACTCCTATGATCTAGATTCAACTTCAGGGTAATTCAAAACTTATTTAGGAGTCCAAATCAAGCTTCTAACATCGTGATTAATTTTGATTTTATTAGTATCAAGAAGAAATTGCCAAATCTCCAAACATTGTAAACTGGAATCACTTTAGTTAAAAATGGGATAACTTGTTCATCATAACTCCAATGGTATTGATTCAACTTCAGGATGATTCTCAACTGATTTATGAGTCCAAATAAAGCTTCTTACATCTTGATTCATTCTTGATTGATTAGAAAAAGAAGAAATTACCAAATCTCCAAACAGGAAAACTGGAATCACTTTAGTTAAAAGTGGGATAACTTCTTCATCATAACTCCAATGATATTGATTCAACTTCAGAATGATTCTGAACTGATTTATGAGTCCAAATCAAGTTTATTACATCTTGATTCATTCTAGTTTGATTAGAAACAAGAAGAAATTGCCAAATCTCCAAACATGGTAAACTGGAATCACTTCGGTTAAAAGTGGGATAACTTCTTCATCATATGTCCAATGATATTGATTCAACTTCAGGATGATTATTCACTTATTTATGATTCCAAATCAAGCTTCTTACATCTTGATTCATTATGCTTTTGATTAGAATCAAGAAAAAATTAGGATAACTTCTTCATCATAACTCCTATGATCTTGATTCAACTTCAGGGTGATTCTACACTGATTAATGAGTCTAAATCAAACTTCTTACATCATGATTCATTCTGATTTATTAGTATCAAGAATAAATTGCCAAATCTCCAAACAGGGTAAACTGGAATCACTTCGATTAAAAGTGGGATAACTTCTTCATCATAAGTGCAATGATATTGATTCAACTTCAGGATGGTTCTACACTGATCTATGAGTCCAAATCAAGATTCACAGATCTTAATTCATTCTGGTTTGATTAGAATCAAGAAGAAATTGCCAAATCTCCAAACATGGTAAACTGGAATCACTTAGGTTAAAAGTGGGATAACGTCTTCATCATAAGTCCAATGATATTGATTAAACTTCAGGATGATTCTCCACTGATTTATGAGTCCAAATCAAGATTCTTACATCTTGGTTCATTCTGGTTTGATTAGAATCAAGAAGAAATTACCAAATCTCCAAACAGGGTAAACTGGAATCACTTTGGTTAAAACTAGGATAACTTCTTCATCATAACTCCAATGATATTGATTTAACTTCAGGACGATTCATCACTTATTTATGAATCCAAATCAATCTTCTTACATCTTGATTCATTCTGTGTTTGATTAGAATCAAGAAGAAATTGCCAAATCTCCAAACATGGTAAACTGGAATCACTTCGGTTAAAAGTGAGATAACTTCTTCATCATATGTCCAATGATATTGATTTAACTTCAGGACGATTCATCACTTATTTATGAGTCCAAATCAATCTTCTTACATCTTGATTCATTCTGCGTTTGATTAGAATCAAGAAGAAATTGCCAAATCTCCAAACATGGTAGACTTGAGTCACTTCGGTTAAAAGTCGGATAACTTCTTCATCATAACCTATGATCTTGATTCAACTTCAGGGTGATTCTAAACTTATTTACATCGTGATTAATTTTGGTTTTATTAGTATCAAGAAGAAATTATCAAATCTCCAAATAGGGTAAACTGGAATCATTTCGGTTAAAAGTGGGATAACTTCTTCATCGTAAGTCCAATGATATTGATTCAACTTCAGGATGATTCTGCACTTATTTATGAGTCCAAATAAAGCTTCATAAATCTTCATTGACTCTTGTTTTGATTATAATCAAGAAGAAATTGCCAAATCTCCAAACAGGAGGGTAAATTGGAGCCTGGAGATAACTTCTTCATCATAACTCCTATGATCTTGATTCAACTTCAGGGTTATTCTACACTGATTTATGAGTCCAAATCAAGATTCTTAAATCGTGATTCATTCTGGTTTTATTAGTATCAAGAAGTAATTGCCAACTCTCGAAACAGGGCAAACTGGAATCACTTCGGTTAAAAGTGGGATAACTTCTTCATCATAACTCCTATGATTTTGATTCAAATTTAGGGTGATTCTAAACTGATTAATGAGTTCAAATAAAACTTCTTACATCATGATTCATTCTGATTTATTAGTATCAAGAATAAATTGCCAAATCTCCAAACAGGGTAAACTGGAATCACTTCGGTTAAAAGTGGGATAACTTCTTCATCATAAGTCCAATGATATTGATTAAACTTCAGGATGATTCTCCACTGATTTATGAGTCCAAATCAAGATTCTTACATCTTGGTTCATTCTGGTTTGATTAGAATCAAGAAGAAATTATCAAATCTCCAAACAGGGTAAACTGGAATCACTTTGGTTAAAACTAGGATAACTTCTTCATCATAACTCCAATGATATTGATTCAACTTCAGGATGATTATACACTGATTTATGAGTCCAAATAAATCTTCTTACATCTTGATTCGTTCTGGTTTGATTAGAATCAAGAAGAAATTGCCAAACTCCAAACAGGGTAAACTGGAATCACTTCGGTTAAAAGTGGGATAACTTCTTCATCATATGTCCAATTATATTGATTTAACTTCAGGACGATTCATCACTTATTTATGAGTCCAAATCAATCTTCTTACATCTTGATTCATTCTGCATTTGATTAGAATCAAGAAGAAATTGCCAAATCTCCAAACATGGTAGACTTGAGTCACTTCGGTTAAAAGTCGGATAACTTCTTCATCATAACTCCTATGATCTTGATTCAACTTCAGGGTGATTCTAAACTTATTTACATCGTGAATTCATTTTGGTTTTATTGGTATCAAGAAGAAATTGTCAAATCTCCAAATAGGGTAAACTGGAATCACTTCGGTTAAAAGTGGGATAACTTCTTCATCGTAAGTCCAATGATATTGATTCAACTTCAGGATGATTCTGCACTGATCTATGAGTCCAAATAAAGCTTCATAAATCTTGATTGACTCTGGTTTTGATTAGAATCAAGAAGAAATTGCCAAATCTCCAAACAGGGTAAATTGGAGTCACTTCGGTTAAAAGTGGGATAACTTCTTCATCATAAATCCTATGATCTTGATTCAACTTCAGGGTTATTCTACATTGATTTATGAGTCCAAATCAAGATTCTTACATCGTGATTCATTCTGGTTTTATTAGTATCAAGAAGTAATTGCCAACTCTCGAAACAGGGCAAACTGGAATCACTTCGGTTAAAAGTGGGATAACTTCTTCATCATAACTCCTATGATTTTGATTCAACTTTAGGTTGATTGTAAGCTGATTTATGAGTACAAATCAAGCTTCTTACATCGTGATTCATTCTGGTTTTATTAGTGTCAAGAAGAAATTGCCAAATCTCCAAATAGGGTAAACTGGACTCACTTCGGATAAAAGTGGGATAACTTCTTCATCATAACTCCTATGATCTTGATTCAACTTCAGGGTGATTCTACAATGATTAATGAGTCCAAATCAAGCTTCTTATATCATGATTCATTCTGATTTATTAGTATCAAGAATAAATTGCTAAATCTCCAAACAGGGTAAACTGGAATCACTTCGGTTAAAAGTGGGATAACTTCTTCATCATAAGTCCAATGATATTGATTAAAATTCAGGATGATTCTACACTGATTTATGAGTCCAAATCAAGATTCTCACATCTTGATTCATTCTGGTTTGATTAGAATCAAGAAGAAATTGCCAAATCTCCAAATAGGGTAAACTGAAATCACTTTGGTTAAAACTAGGATAAGTTCTTCATCATAACTCCAATGATATTGATTCAACTTCAGGATGATTATACACTGATTTATGAGTCCAAATAAATCTTCTTACATCTTGATTAATTCTGGTTTGATTAGAATAAAGATGAAACTGTCAAATCTCCAAACAGGGAAACTGGAATCACTTCGATTAAAAATGGGATAACTTCTTCATCATAACTCCAATGATATTTATTCAACTTCAGGATGATTCTTCACTTATTTATGAGTCCAAATCAAGTTTCTTACATCTTGATTCATTCTGGTTTTGATTAGAATCAATAAGAAATTGCCAAATCTCCAAACAGAGTAAACTGGAGTCACTTCGGTTAAAAGTGGGATAACTTCTTCATCATAACTCCAATGATCTTGATTCAACTTCAGGGTGATTCTAAACTTATTTAGGAATCCAAATCAAGCTTCATAAATCTTGATTAATTTTGGTTTTATTAGTATCAAGAAAAAATTGCCAAATCTCCAAAAGGGTAATCTGGAATCACTTTAGTTAAAAATGGGATAACTTCTTCATCATAACTCCAATGGTATTGATTCAACTTCAGGATGATTCTAAACTGATTTATGAGTCCAAATAAAGTTTCTTACATCTTCATTCATTCTGGTTTGATTAGAATAAAGAAGAAATTACCAAATCTCCAAACAGGGAAACTGGAATCACTTTAGTTAAAAGTGGGATAACTACTTCATCATAACTCCAATGATATTGATTCAACTTTAGGGTGATTCTGAACTGATTTATGAGTCCAAATCAAGTTTCTTACATCTTGATTCATTCTTGTTTGATTAGAAACAAGAAGAAATTGCCAAATCTCCAAATAGGGATCACTTCGGTTAAAAGTGGGATAACTTCTTCATCATAAGTCTAATGATATTGATTCAACTTCAGGATGATTATACATTGATTTATGAGTCCAAATAAATCTTTTTACATCTTGATTCATTCTGGTTTGATTAGAATCAAGAAGAAATTGCCAAATCTCCAAACAGGATAAACTCGAATCACTTCAATTAAATGTGGGATAACTTATTCATCATATGTCCAATGATATTGATTAAAATTCAGGAAGATTCTACACTGATTTATGAGTCCAAATCAAGATTCTCACATCTTGATTCATTCTGGTTTGATTATAATCAAGAAGAAATTGTCAAATCTCCAAACATGGTAAACTGGAATCACTTTGGTTAAAACTAGGATAACTTCTTCATCATAACTCCAATGATATTGATTCAACTTCAGGATGATTATACACTGATTTATGAGTCCAAATAAATCTTCTTACATCTTGATTAATTCTGGTTTGATTATAATCAAGAAGAAATTACCAAATCTCTAAACAGGGTAAACTGGAATCACTTCAATTAAAAGTGGGATAACTTCTTAGTCATATGTCCAATGATATTGATTCAACTTCAGGATGATTCTTCACTTATTTATTAGTCCAAATCAATCTTCTTAAATCTTTATTCATTCTGGTTTTGATTAGAATCAAGAAGAAATTGTCAAATCTCCAAATAGGGTAACACTCGCATTTTTAGTTTAACTTAATAAATAATAATCTTCATGAAACTTCACTTTATTACTTCGCGTAGTCAATGTAACACCATAAATCCATAAATAGAATAAAATCCGGGAAAATATCCATAAACGTAAAACC
The DNA here is from genome assembly GCA_905132885.1 of Moricandia moricandioides. Classification (NCBI taxonomy): domain Eukaryota; kingdom Viridiplantae; phylum Streptophyta; class Magnoliopsida; order Brassicales; family Brassicaceae; genus Moricandia; species Moricandia moricandioides. The sequence goes on from CAJHQQ010001274.1 coordinate 55,672, forward strand.
ATAAGTCTGAAAAGAAAAACACCCAGAACACCGATCTGAAATGAATCACTCCTCCTCAGCAGTCTCACCTGAAAGGGAAGAAAGAGGGGTGAGCAACAGGTGAGTCACTCAGTGAGGTATGGGGTGCTAAACCCGAAGTCCATGGACCCGGTCATAATATTCTGAATAAATATAATTTAATTCTAACACGTAACAAACACGGTACCTAAAGTACCCAAAGATCAAACAATGGTCCTAGCGAGATACACACCCGCTGCCCACTAACAGGCCAAAAACAACAACGCCGAATACGTGCTCGGTAACACACGCCCGGAGACGATTTATCGAACTCAGCCTTGGCAACAACAGGTCGACTATGTTGTGCCGCAACATCTCCACACAAAACACACTGGTCACAAATCACTCTACGAAAGTACGTCTCCGTAGTCGACCACAACATTACACCTCAATTCTCAACAAATATATATTTGTACATAGTATATATATATATTTAATATCAATATCAAAGAACAAGTAAAGTTGAACCCTTTAACACCCTATATCCGGTTTAACAGAGAGCCTAATGACTAAACAAGCAACCTCTAATAGACTCAATTCACGAAGACGGAACATATTAGAAATAAATTATGTTTATTCAAAATCCTAAACCGTGCACAAGAAGTTTGGGAATAACCCTCACCTTTGCCACGGGTTCTGAATAAAACCTGAGAAATCACCGACTGACCTTGACGGCTCTAAAACAACAATTCTGGAACTCTCTGAAAAAGATGAATATGATGTTTCTGGCAGAACTCAGCCTTAAATATAATCCATGAATAACTCGAGAACTGGCCGTTAACATTTCGATCCCTCCGGTCAGAATATAATACTAGATGTCCTCTATCAGTAGCCACCGAGTTTGCTCGGATCGGACACCATTTGGTTAACCAAAATAACTTTATGTCCAGACTGGTCGCAAACGAGAACTCCACCAACACCTCTCACAAAAAAAAAAACATAACTCTCAGAAAATAACTTGGAATGACGATCCACTTGTTGGAGATGATAGATTTAGGAATGAACTATTTACTGACAAGTGTCCGGACGAAAATCTTTTGTTTAGACTGACCGTTTAGCCCTTACGCTGAGACTGGTTGGACATGTCTCTGCATCCCAACAGCTTAAGCTTATTCTTGGCCAAGAAGCAACGTCAATAACTTCTTATGTACAATTCCAATATAGATTCCGTTTATTGTTATAGATTCTGGGAAACGAGATCTATCTAATAGTCCATGGTTCGCAGCCTAAAATACTGTGGATTGAACTAGAACCCTCTCTCAAAACAACATCTCAGTCATGGATCCAATGATGCAAGTGAACATGGTGAAGATATGCAACTGGTCCGATTGTACGTCCTCACTCCCTCTCGTCTTTTCTCACGTCCAAAATGTGTGAGATGGAATGGCAATGGATCTGGTGATTATTATTCACCTATGGTATATAGCGTAATAAAACAACGAGGCCAACAATGGTGGTGATGAACACGGTGGTGTGATGCAATATGGCGGCTCCGGTCTCGTGTAACTCTTCTCCACGTCTTGACCTCTCTACCTCCTCGCAAATCTTCAACGATGCTATCAATGGTAATGAAGTTTATGATCTTCGGTGGTAATGTGAACATCGATTACTTCTCTCTTAGTCCACCATGTTTGACGGCGTCCAACGAAGAAGAGACCACGAGTGCATATATATAATTAGGTAACACATTGGTTGATCCATTAATTAATTAAACCATAGTGGTCGGTTTAGGTAAACCAAAAAAATTGAAACAAACCAATTAATAATAAATTAGGGTCGTTACAATTCTCCCCCACTAATAATAAGGAATTCAACCCCGAATTCAAACCATGAACTAGCAGTCCAATACCATATTGAATAATCTATGGATAGTCAATCCTCATCTGAATCTCGGCCTCCCAAGTCTACTCTAGGTCATGTCTCTCTCTTATCAAATTTGGACCAACATGGTCACTATCTTCTGAACTTCTTTCACTTGCCGATTTATAATCTCTATTGTCTGATTATGTGTAGATAAAATTTCTACTAAAATTACTTGAGAGCTACTGCAAAATGTGCTCTGGATCTCTCACGACCCTCCTCAGTACTGACGCATGGAACACATCATGAAAGCCTGACAACTCCGCTGATAACTGCAATCTATAGGCCACTGCTTCACTCCACTCCATAATGGGATATGGTCACATATATCTCGGTTTAGGCTTCTTTAGCTTATGAGTCTTAGATCCTCTATGAAATGTCCTTATCTTCAGGTATACTAAGTCACCCACCTGAAACTTCAAATCTTCTTGGCGCTTATCTCCATAACTCTTTTAACGGTCATGGACTTCCTTAAGCAGAGTCTTGAGCATCTCCACTTTCTCTACCGTCTCTTGAACCATTATTGGTTCTATGACACGTCACTCCCCCACTTTTGTCCAACAAAGTGGAATACGACAAGGCTTACCGTAAAGAGCCTCATACGGTGTCATCTAAATATTCGAATGGTAGTTGTTATTGGAGGCACACTCCACTAGAGCTAAATACTTTCCCCAGCACCCTTCCCAATCCAAAACACAAACCCTGAGCATATCCTCTAATGTCTGAATAGTCTTTTCTGACTGCCTCTTTGTCTGCGGATGATAAGCAATACTCATATGGACATTCATCCCAAGCGCCTTCTGGAAGGCTTCCCAAAATGCAGATGTGAACTTTGTGTCCAGATCAGATACAATACTAACATGAACTCCATGCAATCTCACAATCTCTCTGATGTATATTTGTGCCAACTAATCAGCTCCATCTGTCTTCTTGATTGCTAGGAAATGAGCTGACTCGGTGAGTCTTTCCAAAATCACCCAAATAACATTTTTCTCACCTTAGGTTATTGGAAGTCCAGTCACAAAATTTCTAGTCACCATGTCTCATTTCCACTCTGGCAATGACATATTCTGCAATAACCCGCTAGGCACCTAAAACTCAGCTTAACCATCTGACACGTCTGACACTGTGATACCAATGTAGCAACATCTTTCTTCATACCAGGCTAATGATAATAGCACTTCAAATCCCTATACATCTTAGTATTTTCAGGATGATAGAAAAACGCGAGTGGTGTGATTACTGTAAAATCTCCTTCCTTAACGACTTATCATCTGGCACACAAACTCGGTAATGCTCTCAATCTCTATATGTTTACCCAAAGCCTCGTCACTATCCTGAGTTTTGCATATCCTCCACAATAAACTTTCCTGCTCCAAGGCCTCAAGCCCGTTGCCTCCCCCTCTATAGTAAATGCACACAATTTGAGACTAGTGAGTGTCTCAGAAAGCTCATGCGCCTACTTACGATATTTTCCAACGGATTGGATTTATCCAGATGATAAGTGATATCCACGTTGTAATCTGTTAACAACTCCATCCACGTACACTGCCTCAAATTTTAGTCTACCTGGGTAAAAATATACTTTTGACTCTTGTCATCTGTGAGTATCTGCACTTCCTCTCCATATAAATATGACCTCCAGATCTTCAGCGCAGATGCAATTGCTACCAACTCTCTGTCGTGAGTAGGATAATTAACCTCGTGAGGTCTCAACTGACGTGATGCATATGCAATGACCTGATCCTTATGCATCAATGCATGTCCCAAACAAGTACTTGATGCATCCGTATAAAGTTCATAAGGTAGTACCGGCCTAGGGAGTACCAAAAATGGCATCTTCGTCAATTGTCGTTTCAACTCAGTTAAACTCGTCGAAAAAGAATATGTCCAATCAAACTTGACTTCCTTGTTTGATAATCGCGTCATCGGCTTCGCATACTAATAAAACCCTTGAAATTTTTTTTGTAGTACCCCTGCTAAATCAAGAAACTGTGGATCTCTGTAGTACTCTTAGTGTAGGCTACTATGATATTCCAGTAATTTCCTCTCGATCTATTGCAACTCCCGCCTCAGAAACTACGTGACCAAAAATCCAATTTTCCTTTGCCAAAAGCTACACTTACTCAACTTAGCAAATAACTGACGCTCTTTGCGCTTACCCAACACAATCCGCAAATGCTCAACATGCTCCTCTCTGCTCCAAGAATATATCAAGATATCGAAAATGAAAAAAATCACACACTTATCCAAGTGCTCATGAAACACATCATTCATGAGCTTCATAAACGATGCAGGTGCGTTCGTCAACACAAATGGCATAACCACGAATTCATAATGTTCACAACATTTACGGAAAGCCATCTTCTGCACATCCTCATCAGCTATCGCAATCTGGTGGTATCCCGATGCTAAGTCAATCTTAGAAAAAGATGAATCTCCCTACAACTGATCCAACAACTCATCAATACGCAGTAGTGGATACTTATTCTTGATGGCCACTTTGTTCAAGCCTCGATAGTTGATACAAAGTCTGAAAATCCCATATGTCTTCTTAACAAACAATACCGGGGCTCCCCAAGGTGATGTACTTGGTCTGATAAAAATTTTATCTAGTAGCTCCTCCAACTGTTTTTTCAACTCCGCCATTTATGTTGGCGCTAAACGGTAGGAGCTCGTGAAACCGGTGTTGTCGCTAGATCCAATTCCATCGTAAGTACGTCCCCTCTAGCTGGCGGTGGCCCCGCTAAGGCCTCAAAAACATCTTCATACTCTGCAACCACTAGGGCATTCTGGAGATCCTGCTCTCCATCTTCCTTAACCATCGAAATGGTGACTAAATATCCCTTTGTTCCTCTCTCCAATAAATCCTCAGCATGCAACATGAAGACTATAAAACTCCAGGTGTGGCTAAATACCAGGAAACGTAATATTCTCATATGAATTAGGAATATGAAATTTGGCTCTTGGACACTCCAACACTACCCGATGACGTGAAAACCAATCCATCTCAAGGATAATATCGTAGTAATTGAATTTTATCTCTGCCAAGTCTCCTACAATCTCGATCCCTCCAAGTATAAGTAGCGCATCTCGATGAATGTCGATGACTCCCACTCTCTCCGCCAAGTTCCTTAATCGCCATCCGGGATCGGAGCCGGGACGGAACCCGCTCTGAAACCAAATTGTAACACTCGCATTTTTAGTTTAACTTAATAAATAATAATCTTCCTGAAACTTCTCACGTCCAAAATGTGTGAGATGGAATGGCAATGGATCTGGTGATTATTATTCACCTATGGTATATAGCGTAATAAAACAACGAGGCCAACAATGGTGGTGATGAACACGGTGGTGTGATGCAATATGGCGGCTCCGGTCTCGTGTAACTCTTCTCCACGTCTTGACCTCTCTACCTCCTCGCAAATCTTCAACGATGCTATCAATGGTAATGAAGTTTATGATCTTTGGTGGTAATGTGAACATCGATTACTCCTCTCTTACTCCACCATGTTTGACGGCGTCCAACGAAGAAGAGACCACGAGTGCATATATATAATTAAGTAACACATTGGTTGATCCATTAATTAATTAAACCATAGTGGTCGGTTTAGGTAAACCAAAAAAATTGAAACAAACCAATTAATAATAAATTAGGGTCGTTACAAATTTCTTCATCATAAGTCCAATGATATTGATTCAACTTCAAGATGATTCTGCACTGATTTATGAGTCCAAAAAAAGCTTCATAAATCTTGATTCATTCTGGTTTTGATTAGAATCAAGAAGAAATTGCCAAATCTCCAAAAAGGGTAAATTGGAGTCACTTCGGTTAAAAGTGGGATAACTTCTTCATCATAACTACTATGATCTTGATTCAACTTCAGGGTTATTCTACACTTGTTAATAAGTTCAAATCAAGATTATTACATCGTGATTCATTCTGGTTTTATTAGTATCAAGAAGTAATTGCCAACTCTCGAAACAGGGTAAACTGGAATCACTTCGGTTAAAAGTGGGATAACTTCTTCATCATAACTCCTATGATTTTGATTCAACTTTAGGGTGATTCTAAACATATTTGTGAGTCCAAATCAAGCTTCTTACATCGTGATTCATTCTGGTTTTATTAGTGTCAAGAAGAAATTGCCAAATCTCCAAACAGGGATCACTTCGGTTAAAAGTGGGATAACTTCATCCTCATAAGTCCAATGATATTGATTCAACTTCAGGATGATTCTACACTGATTTATGAGTCCAAATCAAGATTCTTACATCTTGATTCATTCTGGTTTGATTAGAATCAAGAAGAAATTGTCAAATCTCCAAATATGGTACTTGAGTCACTTTGGTTAAAAGTGGGATAACTTCCTCATCATAACTCCTATGATCTTGATTCAACTTCAGGGTGATTCTAAACTTATTTAGAAGTCCTAATCAAGCTTCTTACAGCGTGATTCATTTTTTTTTATCAGTATCAAGAAGAAATTGCCAAATCTCCAAACATGGTAAACTGGAATCACTTCAGTTAAAAGTGGGATAACTTCTTCATCATATGTCCAATGATATTGATTCAACTTCAGTATGATTCTCAACTGATTTATGAGTCCAAAAGCTTCTTACATCTTGATTCATTCTGGTTTGATTAAAATAAAGAAAAATTACCAAATCTCCAAACATGGAAACTGGAATCACTTCAGTTAAAAGTGGGATAACTTCTACATCATAACTCTAATGATATTGATTCAACTTCAGGATGATCCTGAACTGATTTATGAGTCCAAATCAAGTTTCTTACATCTTGATTCATTCTGATTTGATTAGAAACAAGAAGAAATTGCCAAATCTCCAAACATGGTAAACTGGAATCACTTCGGTTAAAAGTGGGATAACTTCTTCATCATATGTCCAATGATATTGATTTAACTTCAGGATGATTATTCACTTATTTATCATTCCAAATCAATATTCTTACATCTTGATACATTCTGGTTTTGATTGAATCAAGAAGAAATTGTCAAATCTCCAAATAGGGTAAATTGGAGTCACTTCGGTTAAAACTGGGATAACTTCTTCATCATAACTCCTATGATCTTGATTCAATTTCAGGGTGATTCTATACTGATTTATGAGTCCAAATCAAGATTCTTACATTGTGATTGATTTTGGTTTTATTAGTATCAAGAAGAAATTGCCAAATCTCCAAACAGGGTAAACTGGAATCACTTCAATTAAAAGTGGGATAACTTCTTCATCATAACTCCAATGATATTGATTCAACTTCAGGATGATTCTTCACTTATTTATGAGTCCAAATCAATCTTCTTAAATCTTTATTCATTCTGGTTTTGATTAGATCAAGAAGAAATTGTCAAATCTCCAAACAGGGAAACTGGAATCACTTCAGTGAAAAGTGGGATAACTTCTTCATCATAACTCCAATGATATTAATTCAACTTCAGGATGATTCTGAACTGATTTATGAGTCCAAATCATTTTACATCTTGATTCATTCTGGTTTGATTAGAAACAAGAAGAAATTGCCAAATCTCCAAACATGGTAAACTGGAATCACTTCGGTTAAAAGTGGGATAACTTCTTCATCATATGTCCAATGATATTGATTCAACCTCATGATGATTATTCACTTATTTATGATTCCAAATCAAGCTTCTTACATCTTGATTCAATATGATTTTTATTAGAATCAAGAAGAAATTGTCAAATCTCCAAATAGAATAAATTGGAGTCACTTCGGTTAAAAGTGGGATAACTTCTTCATCATAACTCCTATGATCTTGATTCAACTTCAGGGTGATTCTATACTGACTTATGAGTCCAAATAAAGCTTTTTACATTGTGATTAATTCTGTTTTTATTAGTATCAAGAAGAAATTGCCAACTCTCCAAACAGGACAAACTGGAATCACTTCGGTTAAAAGTGGGATAACTTCTTCATCATAACTCCTATGATTTTAATTCAACTTTAGGGTGATTCTAATCTTATTTATGAGTCCAAATCAAGCTTCTTACATCGTGATTCATTATGGTTTTATTAGTGTCAAGAAGAAATTGCCAAATCTCCAAGTAGGGATCACTTCGGTTAAAAGTGGGATAACTTCTTCCTCATAAGTCCAATGATATTGATTCAACTTCAGGATTATTATACACTTATTTATGAGTCCAAATCAAGATTCTTACAGCGTGATTCATTTTGGTTTTATTAGTATCAAGAAGAAATTGTCAAATCTCCAAACAGGGTAAACTGGAATCACTTCAGTTAAAAGTGAGATAACTTCTTCATCATATGTCCAATGATATTGATTCAACTTCAGGATGATTCTCAACTGATTTATAAGTCCAAAAGCTTCTTACATCTTGATTCATTCTGGTTTGATTAAAATAAAGAAGAAATTACCAAATCTCCAAACATGGAAACTGGAATCACTTGAGTTAAAAGTGGGATAACTTCTACATCATAACTCCAATGATATTGATTCAACTTCAGGATGATCCTGAACTGATTTATGATTCCAAATCAAGTTTCTTACATCTTGATTCATTCTGATTTGATTAGAAACAGGAAGAAATTGCCAAATCTCCAAACATGGTAAACTGGAATCACTTCGGTTAAAAGTGGGATAACTTCTTCATCATATGTCCAATGATATTGATTCAACTTCAGGATGATTATTCACTTATTTATCATTCCAAATCAAGCTTCTTACATCTTGATTCATTCTGGTTTTGATTAGAATCAAGAAGAAATTGTCAAATCTCCAAATAGGGTAAATTGGAGTCACTTCGGTTAAAAGTGGGATAACTTCTTCATCATAACTCCTATGATCTTGATTCAATTTCAGGGTGATTCTATAATTATTTATGAGTCTAAATCAAGATTCTTACATTGTGATTCATTTTGGTTTTATTAGTATCAAGAAGAAATTGCCAAATCTCCAAACAGGGTAAACTGGAATCACTTCAATTAAAAGTGGGATAACTTCTTCATCATAACTCCAATGGTATTGATTCAACTTCAGGATGATTCTTCACTTACTTATGAGTCCAAATCAATCTTCTTAAATCTTTATTCATTCTGGTTTTGATTAGAATCAAGAAGAAATTGTCAAATCTCCAAACAGGGAAACTGGAATCACTTCAGTGAAAAGTGGGATAACTTCTTCATCATAACTCCAATGATATTAATTCAATTTCAGGATGATTCTGAACTGATTTATGAGTCCAAATCAAGTTTTTTACATCTTGATTCATTCTGGTTTGATTAGAAACAAGAAGAAATTGCCAAATCTCCAAACATGGTAAACTGGAATCACTTCGGTTAAAAGTGGGATAACTTCTTCATCATATGTCCAATGATATTGATTCATCTTCAGGATTATTATTCACTTATTTATGATTCCAAATAAAGCTTCTTACATCTTGATTCATTCTGGTTTTGATTAGAATAAAGAAGAAATTGTCAAATCTCCAAATAGGGTAAATTGGAGTCACTTCGGTTAAAAGTGGGATAACTTTTTCATCATAACTCCTATGATTTTAATTCAACTTCAGGGTGATTCTATACTGATTTATGAGTCCAAATAAAGCTTTTTACATCGTGATTCATTATGGTTTTATTAGTGTCAAGAAGAAATTGCCAAATCTCCAAACAGGGTAAACTGGAATAACTTCGGTTAAAAGTGGGATAACTTCTTCATCATAACTCCTATGATCTTGATTCAACTTCAGGGTGATCTACACTGATTAATGAATCCAAATCAAGCTTCTTACATCGTGATTCATTCTGAGTTATTAGTATCAAGAATAAATTGCCAAATCTCCAAACAGGGTAAACTGGAATCACTTCGGTTAAAAGTGGGATAACTTCTTCATCATAAGTCCAATGATATTGATTCAACTTCAGGATGGTTCTACACTGATTTATGAGTGCAAATCAAGATTCATACATCTTGATTCATTCTGGTTTGATTAGAATCAAGAAGAAATTGCCAAATCTCCAAACAGGGTAAACTGGAATCACTTCGGTTAAAACTGGGATAACTTCTTCATCATAACTCCAATGATATTGATTCAACTTCAGGATGATTATACACTGATTTATGAGTCCAAATAAATCTTCTTACATCTTGATTCATTCTGGTTTGATTAGAATAAAGAAGAAATTGCCAAATCTCCAAACATGGTAAACTGGAATCACTTCGGTTAAAAGTGGGATAACTTCTTCATCGTAAGTCTAATGATATTGATTCAACTTCAGGATGATTATTCACTTATTTATGATTCCAAATCAAGATTCTTACATCTTGATTCATTCTGGTTTTGATTAGAATCAAGAAGAAATTGTCAAATCTCCAAATAGGGTAAATTGGAGTCACTTCGGTTAAAAGTGGGATAACTTCTTCATCATAACTCCTATGATCTTGATTCAACTTCAGGGTGATTCTATACTGATTTATGAGTCCAAATCAAGCTTCTTAAATTGTGATTCATTCTGGTTTTATTAGTATGAAGAAGAAATTTCCAACTCTCCAAACATGGAAAACTGGAATCACTTCGGTTAAAAGTGGGATAACTTCTTCATCATAACTCCTATGATTTTAATTCAACTTTAGGGTGATTCTGAACTTATTTATGATTCCAAATCAAGCTTCTTACATCGTGATTCATTCTGGTTTTATTAGTGTCAAGAAGAAATTGCCAAATCTCCAAACAGGGTAAACTGGAATCACTTCGGTTAAAAGTGGGATGACTTCTTCATCATATGTGCAATGATATTGATTCAACTTCAGGATGGTTCTACACTGATCTATGAGTCCAAATCAAGATTCATACATCTTGATTCATTCTGGTTTGATTAGAATCAAGAAGAAATTTCCAAATCTCCAAACAGGGTAAACTGGAATAACTTCGGTTAAAACTGGGATAACTTCTTCATCATAACTCCAATGATATTGATTCAACTTCAGGATGATTATGCACTGATTTATGATTCCAAATCAAGATTCTTACATCTTGATTCATTATGGTTTGATTAGAATCAAGAAGAAATTTCCAAATCTCCAAAGAGGGTAAACTGGAATCACTTCGGTTAAAAGTGGGATAACTTCTTCATCATATGTCCAATGATATTGATTCAAATTTAGGATGATTCTTCACTTATTTATGAGTCCAAATCAATCTTCTTGCATCTTGATTCATTCTGGTTTTGATTAGAATCAAGAAGAAATTGCCAAATCTCCAAACATGGTACTTGAGTCACTTCGGTTAAAAGTGGGATAACTTCTTCATCATAACTCCTATGATCTTGATTTAACTTCTGGGTGATTCTAAAATTATTTATGAGTCCATATAAAGCTTCTTATATCTTGATTCATTCTGGTTTGATTAGAATAAAGAAGAAATTACCAAATCTCCAAACAGGGAAACTGGAATCACTTCAGTTAAAAGTGGGATAATTTCTTCATTATAACTCCAATGATATTGATTCAACTTCAGGATGATTCTGAACTGATTAATGAGTCCAAATCAAGTTTCTTACATCTTCATTCATTCTGTTTTGATTAGAAACAAGAAGAAATTACCAAATCTCCAAACATGGTAAACTGGAATCACTTCGGTTAAAACTGGGATAACTTCTTCATCATATGTCCAATGATATTTATTCAACTTCATGATGATTCTTCACTTATTTATGAGTCCAAATCAATTTTCTTACATCTTGATTCATTCTGGTTTTAATTAGAATCAAGAAGAAATTGTCAAATCTCCAAACATGGTAAACTTGAGTCACTTCGGTTAAAAGTGAGATAACTTCTTCATCATAAATCCTATGATCTTGATTCAAATTCAGGGTGATTCTAAACTTATTTATGACTCCAAATCCAGCTTCTTACATCATTATTAATTCTGGTTTTATTAGTATCAAGAAGAAATTGCCAAATCTCGAAACAGGGTAAACTGGAATCACTTTAGTTAAAAGTGGGATAACTTCTTCATCATAACTCCAGTGATATTGATTCAACTTAAGGATGATTCTCAAATGATTTATGAGTTCAAATCAAGCTTCTTACATCTTGATTTATTCTTGTTTTATTAGTATCAAGAAGAAATTGCTAAATCTCCAAACAGGGTAAATTGGAATCACTTCAGTTAAAAGTGGGATAACTTCTTCATCATATGTCCAATGATATTGATTCAACTTCAGGATGGTTCTTCACTTATTTATGAGTCCAAATCAAGCTTCTTACATCTTGATTCATTCTGGTTTTGATTAGAATCAAGAAGAAATTGCCAAATCTCCAAACATGTTAAACTTGAGTCACTTCAGTTAAAAGTGGGATAAATTCTTCATCATAACTCCTATGATCTTGATTCAACTTCAGGGTGATTCTAAACTTATTTATGAGTTCAAATCAAGCTTCTTACATCGTGATTAATTCTGGTTTTATTAGTATCAAGAAGAAATTGCCAAATCTTGAAATATGGTAAACTGGAATCACTTCAGTTAAAAGTGGGATAACTTCTTCATCATAACTCCAATGATATTGATTCAACTTCAGGATGATTCTCAACTGATTTATGAGTCCAAATCAAGTTTCTTACATCTTGATTCTTTCTGGTTTGATTAGAATAAAGAAGAAATTGTCAAATCTCCAAACAGGGAAACTGGAATCACTTCGGTTAAAAGTGGGATAACTTCTTCATCATAAGCCTAATGATATTGATTCAACTTCAGGATGATTATTCACTTATTTATGATTCCAAATCAAGATTCTTACATCTTGATTCATTCTGGTTTTGATTAGAATCAAGAAGAAATTGTCAAATCTCCAAATAGGGTAAATTGGAGTCACTTCAGTTAAAAGTGGGATAACTTCTTCATCATAACTCCTATGATCTTGATTCAACTTCAGGGTGATTCTATACTGATTTATGAGTCCAAATCAAGTTTCTTACATTGTGATTCATTCTGGTTTTATTAGTATCAAGAAGAAATTGCCAAATCTCCAAACATGGTAAACTGGAATCACTTCGGTTAAAACTGGGATAACTTCTTCATCATATGTCCAATGATATTGATTCAACTTCATGATGATTCTTCAATTATTTATGAGTTCAAATCAAGCTTCTTACATCTTGATTCATTCTGGTTTTGATTAGAATCAAGAAGAAATTGTCAAATCTCCAAACATGGTAAACTTGAGTCACTTCAGTTAAAAGTGAGATAACTTCTTCATCATAAATCCTATGATCTTGATTCAAATTCAGGGTGATTCTAAACTTATTTATGACTCCAAATCAAGCTTCTTACATCATGATTAATTCTGGTTTTATTAGTATCAAGAAGAAATTGCCAAATCTCGAAACAGGGTAAACTGGAATCACTTTAGTTAAAAGTGGGATAACTTCTTCATCATAACTCCAATGATATTGACTCAACTTAAGGATGATTCTCAACTGATTTATGAGTTCAAATCAAGCTTCTTACATCTTGATTTATTCTTGTTTTATTAGTATCAAGAAGAAATTGCTAAATCTCCAAACAGGGTAAACTGGAATCACTTCAGTTAAAAGTGGGATAACTTCTTCATCATATGTCCAATGATATTGATTCAAATTCAGGATGATTCTTCACTTATTTATGAGTCCAAATCAATCTTCTTGCATCTTGATTCATTCTGGTTTTGATTAGAATCAAGAAGAAATTGCCAAATCTCCAAACATGGTACTTGAGTCACTTCGGTTAAAAGTGGGATAACTTCTTCATCATAACTCCTATGATCTTGATTTAACTTCTGGGTGATTCTAAAATTATTTATGAGTCCATATAAAGCTTCTTACATCTTGATTCATTCTGGTTTGATTAGAATAAAGAAGAAATTACCAAATCTCCAAACAGGGAAACTGGAATCACTTCAGTTAAAAGTGGGATAATTTCTTCATCATAACTCCAATGATATTGATTCAACTTCAGGATGATTCTGAACTGATTAATGAGTCCAAATCAAGTTTCTTACATCTTGATTCATTCTGTTTTGATTAGAAACAAGAAGAAATTACCAAATCTCCAAACATGGTAAACTGGAATCACTTCGGTTAAAAGTGGGATAACTTCTTCATCATATGTCCAATGATATTGATTCAACTTCATGATGATTCTTCACTTATTTATGAGTCCAAATCAATCTTCTTACATCTTGATTCATTCTGGTTTTAATTAGAACCAAGAAGAAATTGTCAAATCTCCAAACATGGTAAACTTGAGTCACTTCGGTTAAAAGTGAGATAACTTCTTCATCATAAATCTTATGATCTTGATTCAAATTCAGGGTGATTCTAAACTTATTTATGACTCCAAATCAAGCTTCTTACATCATTATTAATTCTGGTTTTATTAGTATCAAGAAGAAATTGCCAAATCTCGAAACAGGGTAAACTGGAATCACTTTAGTTAAAAGTGGGATAACTTCTTCATCATAACTCCAATGATATTGATTCAACTTAAGGATGATTCTCAAATTATTTATGAGTTCAAATCAAGCTTCTTACATCTTGATTTATTCTTGTTTTATTAGTATCAAGAAGAAATTGCTAAATCTCCAAACAGGGTAAACTAGAATCACTTCGGTTAAAAGTGGGATAACTTCTTCATCATATGTCCAATGATATTGATTCAACTTCAGGATGGTTATTCACTTATTTATGAGTCCAAATCAAGCTTCTTACATCTTGATTCATTCTGGTTTTGATTAAAATCAAGAAGAAATTGCCAAATCTCCAAACATGTTAAACTTGAGTCACTTCAGTTAAAAGTGGGATAAATTCTTCATCATAACTCCTATAAACTTTATTCAACTTCAGGGTGATTCTAAACTTATTTATGAGTTCAAATCAAGCTTCTTACATCGTGATTAATTCTGGTTTTATTAGTATCAAGAAGAAATTGTCAAATCTTGAAATATGGTAAACTGGAATCACTTCAGTTAAAAGTGGGATAACTTCTTCATCATAACTCCAATGATATTGATTCAACTTCAGGATGATTCTCAACTGATTTATGAGTCCAAATCAAGTTTCTTACATCTTGATTCTTTCTGGTTTGATTAGAATAAAGAAGAAATTGTCAAATCTCCAAACAGGGAAACTGGAATCACTTCGGTTAAAAGTGGGATAACTTCTTCATCATAAGCCTAATGATATTGATTCAACTTCAGGATGATTATTCACTTATTTATGATTTCAAATCAAGATTCTTACATCTTGATTCATTCTGGTTTTGATTAGAATCAAGAAGAAATTGTCAAATCTCCAAATAGGGTAAATTGGAGTCACTTCAGTTAAAAGTGGGATAACTTCTTCATCATAACTCCTATGATCTTGATTCAACTTCAGGGTGATTCTATACAGATTTATGAGTCCAAATCAAGCTTCTTACATTGTGATTCATTCTGGTTTTATTAGTATCAAGAAGAAATTGCCAAATCTCCAAACATGGTAAACTGGAATCACATCGGTTAAAACTGGGATAACTTCTTCATCATATGTCCAATGATATTGATTCAACTTCATGATGATTCTTCAATTATTTATGAGTTCAAATCAAGCTTCTTACATCTTGATTCATTCTGGTTTTGATTAGAATCAAGAAGAAATTGTCAAATCTCCAAACATGGTAAACTTGAGTCACTTCAGTTAAAAGTGAGATAACTTCTTCATCATAAATCCTATGATCTTGATTCAAATTCAGGGTGATTCTAAACTTTTTTATGACTCCAAATCAAGCTTCTTACATCATGATTAATTCTGGTTTTATTAGTATCAAGAAGAAATTGCCAAATCTCGAAACAGGGTAAACTGGAATCACTTTAGTTAAAAGTGGGATAACTTCTTCATCATAACTCCAATGATATTGATTCAACTTAAGGATGATTCTCAACTGATTTATGAGTTCAAATCAAGCTTCTTACATCGTGATTAAATCTGGTTTTATTATTATCAAGAAAAAATTGCCAAATCTTGAAATATGGTAAACTGGAATCACTTCAGTTAAAAGTGGGATAACTTCTTCATCATAACTCCAATGATATTGATTCAACTTCAGGATGATTCTCAACTGATTTATTAGTCCAAATCAAGTTTCTTACATCTTGATTCTTTCTGGTTTGATTAGAATAAAGAAGAAATTGTCAAATCTCCAAACAGGGAAACTGGAATCACTTCGGTTAAAAGTGGGATAACTTCTTCATCATAAGCCTAATGATATTGATTCAACTTCAGGATGATTATTCACTTATTTATGATTCCAAATCAAAATTCTTACATCTTGATTCATTCTGGTTTTGATTAGAATCAAGAAGAAATTGTCAAATCTCCAAATAGGGTAAATTGGAGTCACTTCGGTTAAAAGTGGGATAACTTCTTCATCATAACTCCTATGATCTTGATTCAACTTCAGGGTGATTCTATACTGATTTATGAGTCCAAATCAAGCTTCTTACATCATGATTCATTCTGGTTTTATTAGTGTCAAGAAGAAATTGCCAATTCTCCAAACAGGGTAAACTTGAATCACTACGGTTAAAAGTGGGATAACTTCTTCATCATAACTCCTATGATCTTGATTCAACTTCAGGGTGATTCTACACTGATTAATGAGTCCAAATCAAGCTTCTTACATCGTGATTCATTCTGAATTATTAGTATCAAGAATAAATTGCCAAATCTCCAAACAGGGTAAACTGGAATCACTTCGATTAAAAGTGGGATAACTTCTTCATCATAAGTGCAATGATATTGATTCAACTTCAGGATTGTTCTACACTTATCTATGAGTCCAAATCAAGATTCATACATCTTGATTCATTCTGGTTTGATTAGAATCAAGAAGAAATTTCCAAATCTCCAAACAGGGTAAACTGGAATCACTTCGGTCAAAACTGGGATAACTTCTTCATCATAACTCCTATGATATTGATTCAACTTCAGGATGATTATACAGTTATTTATGAGTCCAAATCAATATTCTTACATCTTGATTCATTATTGTTTGATTAGAATCAAGAAGAAATTGCCAAATCTCCAAAGAGGGTAAACTGGAATCACTTCGGTTAAAAGTGGGATAACTTCTTCATCATATGTCCAATAATATTGATTCAAATTCAGAATGATTCTTCACTTATTTATGAGTCCAAATCAATCTTCTTACATCTTGATTCATTCTGGTTTTGATTAGATTTAAGAAGAAATTGCCAAATCTCCAAACATGGTACTTGAGTCACTTCGGTTAAAAGTGGGATAACTTCTTCATCATAACTCCTATGATCTTGATTTAACTTCTAGGTGATTCTAAGCTTATTTAGGAGTCCAAATGAAGCTTCTTTCATCGTGATTCATTTTGGTTTTATTAGTATCAAGAAGAAATTACCAAATCTCCAAACAGGGTAAAACTGGAATCACTTCAGTTAAAAGTGGGATAACTTCTTCATCATAACTCCAATGATATTGATTCAACTTCAGGATGATTCTCAACTTATTTATGAGTCCATATAAAGCTTCTTACATCTTGATTCATTCTGGTTTGATTAGAATAAAGAAGAATTACCAAATCTCCAAACAGGGAAACTGGAATCACTTCAGTTAAAAGTGGGATAATTTCTTCATCATAACTCCAATGATATTGATTCAACTTCAGGATGATTCTGAAATAATTAATGAGTCCAAATCAAGTTTCTTACATCTTGATTCATTCTGTTTTGATTAGAAACAAGAAGAAATTAACAAATCTCCAAACATGGTAAACTGGAATCACTTCGGTTAAAAGTGGGATAACTTCTTCATCATATGTCCAATGATATTGATTCAACTTCAGGATGATTCTTCACTTATTTATGAGTCCAAATCAAGCTTCTTACATCTTGATTCATTCTGGTTTTGATTAGAATCAAGAAGAAATTGTCAAATCTCCAAACATGGTAAACTTGAGTCACTTCGGTTAAAAGTGAGATAACTTCTTCATCATAACTCATATGATCTTGATTCAAATTCAGGGTGATTCTAAACTTATTTATGACTCTAAATCAAGCTTCTTATATCATGATTAATTCTGGTTTTATTAGTATCAAGAAGAAATTGCCAAATCTCGAAACAGGGTAAACTGGAATCACTTCAGTTAAAAGTGGGATAACTTCTTCATCATAACTCCAATGATATTGATTCAACGTAAGGATGATTCTAAACTGATTTATGAGTCCAAATCAAGCTTCTTGCATTGTGATTCATTCTGGTTTTATTAGTATCAAGAAGAAATTGCCAAATCTCCGAACAGGACAAACTGGAATAACTTCGGTTAAATGTGGGATATATTCTTCATCATAACTCCTATGATATTGATTGAACTTCACGATGATTCTAGACTGATTTATGAGTCCAAATCAAGCTTCTTACATCTTGATTCATTCTGGTTTTGATTAGAATCAAGAAGAAATTGCCAAATCTCCAAACATGTTAAATTTGAGTCACTTCAGTTAAAATTGGAATAAATTCTTCATCATAACTCCTATGCTCTTGATTTAACTTCAGGGTGATTCTAAACTTATTTATGAGTTTAAATCAAGCTTCTTACATCGTGATTAATTCTGGTTTTATTTGTATCAAGAAGAAATTGCCAAATCTTGAAATATGGTAAACTGGAATCACTTCAGTTAAAAGTGGGATAACTTCTTCATCATAACTCCAATGATATTGATTCAACTTCAGGATGATTCTCAACTGAATTATGAGTCCAAATCAAGTTTCTTACATCTTGATTCCTTCTGGTTTGATTAGAATAAAGAAGAAATTGTCAAATCTCCAAACAGGGAAACTGGAATCACTTCGGTTAAAAGTGGGATAACTTCTTCATCATAACTCTAATGATATTGATTCAACTTCAGGATGATTCTTCACTGATTTATGAGTCCAAATCAGGTTTCTTAAATCTTGATTCATTCTGGTTTGATTAGAATGAAAAAGAAATTGCCAAATCTCCAAACAGGGTAAACTGGAATCACTTTGGTTAAAAGTGGGATAACTTCTTCATCATAAGTCCAATGATATTGGTTCAACTTCAGGATGATTCTGCACTGATTAATGAGTCCAAATAAAGCTTCTTACATCTTGATTCATTCTGGTTTTGATTAGAATCAAGAAGAAATTGCCAAATCTCCAAACATGTTAAATTTGAGTCACTTCAGTTAAAATTGGAATAAATTCTTCATCATAACTCCTATGCTCTTGATTTAACTTCAGGGTGATTCTAAACTTATTTATGAGTTCAAATCAAGCTTCTTACATCGTGATTAATTCTGGTTTTATTTGTATCAAGAAGAAATTGCCAAATCTTGAAATATGGTAAACTGGAATCACTTCAGTTAAAAGTGGGATAACTTCTTCATCATAACTCCAATGATATTGATTCAACTTCAGGATGATTCTCAACTGATTTATGAGTCCAAATAAAGTTTCTTACATCTTGATTCCTTCTGGTTTGATTAGAATAAAGAAGAAATTGTCAAATCTCCAAACAGGGAAACTGGAATCACTTCGGTTAAAAGTGGGATAACTTCTTCATCATAACTCTAATGATATTGATTCAACTTCAGGATGATTGTTCACTGATTTATGAGTCCAAATCAAGTTTCTTAAATCTTGATTCATTCTGGTTTGATTAGAATGAAGAAGAAATTGCCAAATCTCCAAACAGGGTAAACTGTAATCACTTTGGTTAAAAGTGGGATAACTTCTTCATCATAAGTCCAATGATATTGGTTCAACTTCAGGATGATTCTGCACTGATTAATGAGTCCAAATAAAGCTTCTTACATCTTGATTCATTCTGGTTTTGATTAGAATCAAGAAGAAATTGCCAAATATCCAAACATGGTAAATTGGAGTCACTTCGGTTAAATGTGGGATAACTTCTTTATCATAACTCCGATGATATTGATTAAACTTCAGGGTGATTCTAAACTGATTTATGAGTCAAAATAAATCTTCTTACATCATGATTCATTCTGGTTTTATTATTATCAAGAAGAAATTGCCAACTCTCCAAACAGGGCAAACTGGAATCACTTCGGTTAAAAGTGAGATAACTTCTTCATCATAACTCCTATGATTTTGATTCAACTTTAGGGTGATTCTAAACTGATTAATGATTCCAAATCAAGTTTCTTACATCATTATTCATTCTGGTTTTATTAGTGTCAAGAAGAAATTATCAAATCTCCAAACATGGTAAACTGGATTCACTTCGGTTAAAAGTGAGATAACTTCTTCACCATAACTCCTATGATATTGATTCAACTTCAGGGTGATTATCCACTGATTTATGAGTCCAAATGAAGATTCTTAGATCTTGCTTCTTTATGGTTTGATTAGAATCAAGAAGAAATTGCCAAATCTCCAAACAGGATAAACTGGAGTCACTTCGGTTAAAAGTGGGATAACTTCTTCATCATAACTCCTATGATCTTGATTCAACTTCAGGGTGATTCTGCACTGATTTATGAGTCCAAATCAAGCTTCTTACATCTTGATTCATTCTGTTTTTATTAGTATCAAGAAGTAATTGTCAAATTTCCAAACAGGGTAATTTGTAATCACTTCAGTTAAAAGTGGGATACCTTCTTCATCATAACTCCAATGATTTTGATTCAACTTCAGGATGATTCTCAACTGACTTATGAGTCCAAATCAGGCTTCTTACATCTTGATTTATTCTGGTTTTATTGGTATCAAGAAGAAATTGTCAAATCTCCAAACAGGGTAAACTGGAATCACTTCAGTTAAAAGTGAGATAACTTCTTCATCATATGTCCAATGATATTGATTCAACTTCAGGATGGTTCTTCACTTATTTATGAGTCCAAATCAAGCTTCTTACATCTTGATTCATTCTGGTTTTGATTAGAATCAAGAAGAAATTGTCAAATCTCCAAACAGGGAAACTGGAATCACTATGGTTAAAAGTGGGATAACTTCTTCATTATAACTCCAATGATATTGATTCAAATTCAGAATGATTCTACACTGATTTATGAGTCCAAATCAAGCTTCTTACATCGTGATTCATTCTGGTTTTATTAGTATCAAAAATAAATTGCCAAATCCCGAAAGAGGGTAAACTGGAATCACTTCAGTTAAAAGTGGGATGACTTCTTCATCATAACTCTTATGATATTGATTCAACTTCAGGGTGATTATAGTTTGATTTATGAGTCCAAATAAAGATTTTTACATCGTGATTCATTCTGGTTTGATTAGAATGAACAAGAAATTGCTAAATCTCCAAACAGGGTAAACTGGAATCACTTCGGTTAAAAGTATGATAACTTCTTCATCATAACTCCTATGATCTTGATTAGACTTTCTGATGATTCTAAACTGATTAATGAGTCCAGATCAAGTTTCATACATATTTATTCATTCTGGTTTGATTAGAATAAAGAAGAAATTATCAAATCTCCAAACAGGGTAAACTGGAATCACTTCGGTTAAAAGTGGGATAACTTCTTCATCATAAGTCCAATGATATTGATTCAACTTCAGGATGATTCTGTACTGATTTATGAGTCCAAATCAAGCTTCTTAAATCTTGATTCATTCTGGTTTTGATTAGAATCAAGTAGAAATTGTCAAATCTCCAAACAGGGAAACTGGAATCACTTCGGTTAAAAGTGGGATAACTTCTTTATCACAACTCCAATGATATTGACTCAACTTCAGGATGATTCTACATTGATTAATGAGTCCAAATCAAGCTTCTTACATCTTTATTCATTCTGGTTTGATTATAATCAAGAAGAAATTGTCAAATCTCCAAACGGGGTAAACTGGAATCACTTCGGTTGAAATTGGTATAACTTCTTCATCATAAGTCCAATGATATTGATTCATTTTCAGGATGATTCTGCACTGATTTATGAGTCCAAATCAAGCTTCTTACATCTTGATTCATTCTGGTTTTGATTAGAATCAAGAAGAAATTGCCAAATCTCCAAACAAGGTAAATTGGAGTCACTTCGGTTAAAAGTGGGATAACTTCTTCATCATAACTCCTATTGGTGTGATCATGGACCAGTGCAACAAAGAAGAGGATGTAACCTGGAATGCAACCATGGACCAACCAGCTATTGAAGATGCCTTAGCCATTCCAGAAGGTCCCATGACTCGTTCTAGAACTAAGAAACTAAATGGAGCCATTGGAGGATTACTTAGACTAGTATGGAAACAAGAAGAAGGTCTTGGAAAAAGCTTGATGATCCGAGATACCTTGATCACCATTCAAGCTATCTCCTCATCTAGCTGAATTAGTACTTAGGCAAAGTACTTGTGTGTGCTCTTTTCCTTGCTCTTGGTTTTGTCCCAAAGAGGTTTTCTGCAGGAAGGTTTTTAACGAGGCCACAAGCTACTTTACACATCACCTAGGTGCTAATATCGGTCCAAGCCTAAGGATACTACTCTATCTATTTATCTTATGTTATGTTTTAGACTATAGTTTCTATGTTATGTTATTCTCGAAACCTAAGGCCTATTCCTTGGTTTCTCTATATAAACGCTTGTAAACTCTCATTCTGAATCAAGCAGTCTTTTATCTAAAAACCTTTTGTCTACTCTTTCTCTCTTCTTTGTCGAGTTCAAGAGCTTGCTGGTGAGTCATATCCGGCGTCTAAGGGT
This sequence comes from Moricandia moricandioides, assembly GCA_905132885.1. Taxonomy (NCBI): domain Eukaryota; kingdom Viridiplantae; phylum Streptophyta; class Magnoliopsida; order Brassicales; family Brassicaceae; genus Moricandia; species Moricandia moricandioides. The sequence goes on from CAJHQQ010001274.1 coordinate 78,325, forward strand.
TCTAGTTTGGTGTGTCATATCTGATATAGTTCCTAGGAGTATCAAGGAGTCTATCGGCATCTCTTTGTGTCACAAATCGATCCACATACCTTGATAAACTTGAGTCTCTGATTCGTTTATGCAAGGATCTATCCCATCTGATCCAGAGCAACATCCTAGGATCATATTACCTATGATCTTGATTCAACTTCAGGGAGATGCTACACTGATTTATGAGTCCAAATCAAGCTTCTTATATCGTGATTCATTCTGGTTTGATTAGAATAAATTGCCAAATCTCCAAACAGAGTAAACTGGAATCACTTTGGTTAAAACTAGGATAACTTCTTCATCATAACTCCAATGATATTGATTCAACTTCAGGATGATTATACACTGATTTATGAGTCCAAATAAATCTTCTTACATCTTGATTTGTTCTGGTTTGATTAGAATCAAGGTTTTATCCCTAAGGAGGGTTTTCTTTGATAAGGTTTTTAATGAGGAAGATATCATGGCATCCAAGCTTGACTAATTTCCATAGTCAAGCTTGAGGGGGAGTGTTGAATAAGATGGTTAAATGATAGAGGAAGCATAGAGGATTTGGGAGGAAGTAAGTTTTGGGTGTCCGTTCAAAGGCCGTACAAGAGGCCGTACAAGTGGCCGTACACCCAAACTTAACTTGAAGATGAAGTTAACCGGGGAAGAAGTAACTCGACCAAGAGTTACCTTTATCACTTACCATGCGGATAAAGCTTGACCAAGTGGATAAGAGAGGCGCATCTGACAGGCTGGCTCATGGCTGGAAAGGAAGAGCATCTGGTTAAGATGCCTTTGGCATCAAGCGTGTGGAGCTTCTGGTCCAAGTATTTCAAATAGATGCTCCACCCCGGCTTGAGTACACACGTTTAGCTTTAGTTTCCGTTGAAATCTTATCCTAATCTTCCTCTATATATTGTAAACCTTGCTTACCATCAAGTATAACGAGCATTTTCAGTCTCTCTCTCGTTTATCTCTCTAAAACTCTCTCTAATGGTTTCTTAAGTCTACCCGGATTACTCTTTACTTTCTTATCAAGTCTCTCTATTCTCTCTATTCTACACTCTATCTTCTGTCTATACTTAAGTTTCACTCAAGATTTCCCTTTTAACCGAAGTGATTCCAGTTTGCCCTATTTGGAGATTTGGCAATTTCTTCTTGATACTAATAAAACTAGAATGAATCACGATGTAAGAAGATTGATTTGTACTCATAAAACAGTGTAGAATCACCCTGAAGTTGAATCAAGATCATAGAAGTTATGATGAAGAAGTTATCCCACTTTTAACCGAAGTGATTCCAGTTTGCCCTGTTTGGAGAGTTGGCAACTTCTTCTTGATTCTAATCAGACCATAATGAATCAAGATGTAAGAATGTTTATTTGGACTCATAAATCAGTGGATAATCACCCTGAATTTGAATCAATATAATAGGAGTTATGATGAAAAAGTTATCCCACTTTTAACCGAAGTGAATCTAGTTTACCCTATTTGGAGATTTGGCAATTTCTTCTTGATACTAATAAAACCAGAATGAATCACAATGTAAGAAGCTTGATTGGACTCATAAATCAGTGTAGAATCACCCTGAAGTTGAATCAAGATCATAGGAGTTATGATGAAGAAGTTATCCCACTTTTAACCGAAGTGACTCCAATTTACCTTTTTTGGAGATTTGGCAATTTCTTCTTGATTCTAATCAAACCAGAATGAATCAAGATGTAAGAAGCTTGATTTGGACTCATTAATCAGTGTAGAATCACCCTGAAGTTGAATCAAGATCATAGGAGTTATGATGAAGAAGTTATCCCACTTTTAATCTATTTTTCTCTCTTCTTTGTCGAGTGCAAGAGCTTGCTGGTGAGTCATATCCGGCGTCTAAGGGTTCTAGTTTGGTGTGTCATATCTGATATAGTTCGTAGAAGAGAAAGGGTTAACCAAACTCAACAAGAACCAGAGGAATCTAGGAGAAACCAGCGTGAGCATGCTGGATCACAAGAAACTGACAACTACTATGAACGCAACCATAGTTCTTCTTCTAGAGACAGCCATAGGAGGCAGAGACGTGATCAAGAGGGAAGGAGACATCAACGTGATGATCTTGCTGGACTAAAGCTAAAGATACCTCCCTTTTATGGCAAGGCTGATCCGGATGCCTATTTGGAGTGGGAGAAGAAGATAGAGCTTGTCTTTGATTGTCAGCAGTATACTAAAGCTCAAAAGATTCAAATCGCAGCTACTGAGTTCTATGATTATGCTCTGAGTTGGTGGGATCAACTAGTGACTACTAGGAGACGCAACCAAGAGTATCCAGTTTAATCATGGCATGAGATGAAATGTATTATGCACAAGAGGTTTGTGCCAAGTCATTACCACTGTGATCTCCATCAGAAACTAAGGAAGCTCACTCAAGGATCTTGGTCCGTGGAAGAATACTTTCAAGAGATTGAACTGCTTATGTTGAGAGCTTGTGTTTCTGAAGATAGAGAAGCCACCATGTCCCGGTTTCTAGGAGGACTCAACCGTGAGATTCAAGAAAATGTAGAGATGCAACATTATGTGGAGCTAGAAGAAATGTTGCATAAAGCTATTCTAGTGGAACAACAGCTTAAAAGAAACGGACACTCACGCACTAGTTATGGAACTTCAAAGTTTCATACCCCTAAGGAAGAAAAGCTGGCCTACACTAAGGAGAGCAAACCATATCCTAAAGAGGAAGAAAAGGCAACTGCTGTGTTTGGGAAAGACAAAGGAAAGGCCGTGGCTACCAGTTCAAGAGCTAGAGACGTTACGTGTTTCAAATGCCAAGGAAGAGGGCATTATGCCAATGAATGCACCAACAAACGGATCATGATTCTACTTGAGAATGGAGAATATGAGTCTGAAGATGATAAAATAGATTATGATCACGAGCAGTCTTAAGAAAAATATGAAGAAGAACAAGTGAGAGGGAGACTGTTGGTAGCTAGAAGACTCTTGAACCTACAAACAAAGACTGAGGAACTTGAGCAGAGAGAGAATCTCTTTTATACCAGGTGTATGGTGCAAGGAAAGGTTTGTAGCCTCATTTTAGATGGAGGAAGCTGTGTCAATGTTGCTAGTGAGACAATGGTAAAGAAGTTGGTATTGAAAGTTCAAAAGCACACAAAACCTTATCGGCTACAATGGCTTAATGAAGAAGGTGAAATGAAGGTATCCAGTCAAGTGGTGGTATCTCTTGCTATTGGACGATATGAGGATGAAATCTTGTGTGATGTGTTACCAATGGAAGCTAGTCACATCCTCCTGGGAAGGCCTTGGCAATCAAATAGACGTGTGATACATGATGGCTATACCAACAAGCACTCATTTGAGTTTAAGGGAAAGAAGACTGTGTTGGTACCCCTAACTTCTAAGGATGTGCAAAAAGATCAACTTCAGCTTCAAAAGAAGAAATAGATCGACCTTAAGCCTGATCAAAGCAAGCACCATAACTTCTATGCCAAACAGGGAGACATCAAAAGAACTTTGTACTCTCATCATTCGGTTATAATGCTTGTTTATAAGGAATCTCTTCTAACCATAACTTATTTAGCACCGGATTATCCGAGTGAACTTGTTTCCTTATTACAGGAGTATGAAGATGTGTTTCGAGACTGGCTTACCACCTATACGTGGAACTGAACACCAAATAGACTTTGTTCCTGGATCAACACTTCCAAACCGTCCAGCCTACAGAACTAATCCTGTGGAGACCAAGGAATTGCAAAGACAAGTTGAGGAGCTGATGGAAAAGGGGCATATCAGAGAGAGTTTGAGTCCATGTGCTGTTCTAGTTCTTCTTGTGCCTAAGAAGGATGGTAGCTAGCGCAGGTGTGTTGATTGTAGAGCAATTAACAACATAATAGTGAAGTATCGCCATCCTATTCCTAGACTAGATGATAGGCTTGATGAATTGTATGGTTCTTGCATCTTTTCTAAAATAGACTTGAAGAGTGGCTATCACCAAATTAGAATGAAAAAAGGTGATGAGTGGAAAACTGCATTCAAAACTAAGCATGGGTTGTATGAATGGTTAGTTATGCCATTTGGATTAACAAATGCACCTAGTACATTCATGAGGTTGATGAATCATGTGCTTAGATCATTCATAGGCATCTTTGTTGTAGTATACTTTGATGACATTCTAGTCTATAGCAAGAACATTACTGATCATATAGAGCATCTTAGATCAGTTCTTGATGTGTTGAGAGGAGAAAAACTTTATGCAAACTTGAAGAAATGCACTTTTTGTACGAATAACTTGGTCTTTTTAGGCTTTGTTGTGAGTGCAGATGGTGTAAAGGTTGATCAGGAGAAGGTGAGAGCAATTCAAGAATGGCCAAGTCCTAAGACAGTAGGGGAAGTAAGGAGTTTTCATGGACTTTCTGGTTTCTATAGACGCTTTGTGAAGGACTTCAGCACTATTGCAGCCCCTATAACTGAAGTAATCAAGAAGGATCTTGGATTCAAGTGGGGAGATGCACAAGAAACTGCTTTCCAAACCCTTAAAGAGAAGCTTACTCAATCTCCTCTTCTTATACTTCCTGACTTCTCTAAAACATTTGAAATCGAATGTGATGCTTCAGGAATTGGTATTGGTGTTGTATTGATGCAGGATAGGAGACCTATTGCATACTTCAGTGAGAAACTTGGAGGAGCTACTCTCAACTATGCTACTTATGACAAAGAGCTATACGCTTTGGTGAGAGCATTACAAACATGGCAACACTATCTGTGGCCTAAAGAGTTTGTCATACACACTGATCATGAGTCCCTCAAGTACCTAAAAGGACAGAGGAAGCTTAGCAAGAGACACACAAGATGGGTTGAGTTTATTGAAACATTTTCCTATGTCATCAAATACAAAAAAAGTAAAGAAAACATAGTTGCTGATGCACTATCCCGAAGGTATGTCCTCTTGACTACTCTAGATGCCAAGTTACTAGGTTTTGAACAAATCAAAGGTATGTATGAGGATGATCCTGATTTCAAAGAAGTTTATAAATCTTGTGAGAAACTTGCTACGGGTCATTACTTTAGGCATGATGGATTCTTATTCTATGATAATCGCCTTTGTGTACCTAATTGTTCTTTGAGAGACTTATTTGTCAGGGAATCCCATGGAGGAAGTCTAATGGGACATTTTGGAATGGCCAAAACTCTTAAGGTCTTGCAGGATCACTTCTTTTGGCCACACATGAAAAGAAATGTTGAGAGAGTCTGTGGAAGGTGTACAACGTGCAAGCAAGCTGAATCTAAGGTCCAGTCCCATGGTTTGTACACTCCCTTACCCATTCCTTATCATCCGTGGAATGATATCTCTATGGACTTCATTGTAGGACTGCCTAGAACTAGAACTGGAAAGGATTCTATCTTTGTTGTGGTAGATAGATTTTCTAAGATGGCACATTTCATAGCTTGTCATAAAACTGATGATGCATTACATGTTGCTAACTTGTTCTTTAAGAAGATAGTACGTTTTCATGGCATGCCTAGAACTATTGTATCAGATAGAGATGCTAAGTTCTTAAGTTACTTCTGGAAGACCCTTTGGTCCAAACTAGGCACTAAATTGTTGTTCTCTACTACTTGTCATCCGCAAACTGATGGACAAACTGAGGTAGTTAATAGGACACTAGGAACTCTGTGCATTCATCAAAAAGAACTTGAAATCATGGGAAGACTATTTGCCTCATTGTGAATTTGGATATAATCATTCTGTGCATAATGCTTCTAAGTTCTCCCCTTTTGAAATTGTTTATGGGTTCAATCCCACCTCTCCTTTGGATCTAATGATTTTACCTGAGTGTGGAAGAGTTAGTATTGATGGCAAGAAGAAAGCAGAGATGGTGCAACAGATCCATGAACAAGCAAGGCACAATATTAAAGAAAAGACCAAGCAGTATGTCAAAAGAGCAAACAAAGGAAGGCGTGAGATGGTCATTGAAGTAGGTGACAAAGTGTGGGTTCACCTTAGAGAGGAGAGAATTCCAAATGAAAGGAAATCCAAATTGATGTCAAGGATAGATGGTCCATTCGAGATCATTAAGAAGATCAACAACAATGCATACAAGTTGGACCTCCAAGGTAAGTATGATGTATCTAATAGCTTCAATGTTACTGATTTGGTTCCTTTTGTGGCAGATGAACCAGATTTGAAGAGAAATCTATAACGCCCCGACCGCCCATGGCTAATGGGCCACCCACGCCCGTTCTCTCGGCCCGTGGGCCCCATCCCGTTCCAACGGTCGGTGCATAAATTTTCCAAGGCTCGAAATCATTGTTTACTGTCCCTGCAATCACCACCCGACCTTTCCCCGTGTTTTGGCCTCACTCGCACGGTATCGCGAATCACTTCCTGATAGGTCACCCATCCTTTCACTACTCCAGCATAAGCACGTTTAACCCTGGAGTTCTAAACAGATGTGTGACAGAAAAGGTAACTCAACTTTGGTGACATGGGTAGCCAAATCAATTCTCTTAAGTCTTTCCACATATCACAACTCGGGATGTTACAATTCACCACCTCTCAAAGAACGCAACATCTCGTTGCGCCCCACGACAGGTCTCAAGACGCCTCTCGGGTCAGAACCGAGATGGCTAACCAGCTCTGATACCACTTGTAACGCCCCGACCGCCCACGGCTATTGGGCCAACCCACGCCCGCTCTCTCGGCCCGTGGGCCCCATCCCGTTCCAACGGTCGGTGCCTAAATTTTCCAAGGCTCGAAATCATTGTTTAATGTCCCTGCAATCACCACCCGACCTTTCCCTATGTTTTGGCAACACTTGCACGGTATCGCGAATCACTTCCCGATAGGTCACCCATCCTTTCACTACTCCAGCATAAGCACGCTTAACCCTGGAGTTCTAAACGGATGTGTGACGGAAAAGGTAAGTCAACTTTGGTGTTATAGGTAGCCAAATCAATTCTCTTAAGCCTTTCCACACATCACAACTCGGGATGTTACAATTGTAACGCCCCGACCGCCCACGGCTAATGGGCCACCCACGCCCGCTCTCTCGGCCCGTGGGCCCCATCCCGTTCCAACGGTCGGTGCATAATTTTTTCCAAAGGCTCGAAATCATTGTTTATTGTCCCTGCAATCACCACCCGACCTTTTCCCATGTTTTGGCCTCACTCACACGGTATCGCGAATCACTTCCCGATAAGTCACCCATCCTTTCACTACTCCAGCTTAAGCACGCTTAACCCTGGAGTTCTAAACGGATGTGTGATGAAAAAGGTAAGTCAACTTTGGTGACATAAGTAGCCAAATCAATTATCTTAAGCCTTTCCACATATCACAACTCGGGATGTTACAATTCACCCCCTCTCAAAGAACGCAACGTCCTCGTTGCGCCCCAAAACAGGTCTCAAGACGCCTCTCGGGTCAGAACCGAGATGGCTAACCAGCTCTGATACCACTTGTAACGCCTCGACCGCCCACGCTAATGGGCCACCCACGCACGTTCTCTCGACCCATGGGCCCCATCCTGTTCCAACGGTCGGGGCGTAATTTTTTCCAAAGGCTCGAAATCATTTTTATTGTCCCTGTAATCACCACCCGACCTTTTTCCGTGTTTTGGCCTCACTCACACGGTATCGCGAATCACTTCCCGATAGGTCACCCATCCTTTCACTACTCCATCATAAGCACGCTTAACCCTGGAGTTCTAAACGGATGTGTGAAAGAAAAGGTAAGTCAACTTTGGTGACATAGGTAGCCAAATCAATTCTCTTAAGCCTTTCCACATATCACAACTCGGGATGTTACAAAATCCTTTTCAAGTGGGAGAGGATGATGTGATCATGGACCAGTGCAACAAAGAAGAGGATGTAACCTGGAATGCAACCATGGACCAACCAGCTATTGAAGATGCCTTAGCCATTCCAGAAGGTCCCATGACTCGTTCTAGAACTAAGAAACTAAATGGAGCCATTGTAGGATTACTTAGACTAGTATGGAAACAAGAAGAAGGTCTTGGACAAAGCTTGATGATCCGAGATACCTTGATCACCATTCAAGCTATCTCCTCATCTAGCTGAATTAGTACTTAGGCAAAGTACTTGTGTGTGCTCTTTTCCTTGCTCTTGGTTTTGTCCCAAAGAGGTTTTCCGGAGGAAGGTTTTTAACGAGGCCACAAGCTACTTTACACATCACCTAGGTGCTAATATCGGTCCAAGCCTAAGGAGACTACTCTATCTATTTATCTTATGTTATGTTTTAGACTATAGTTTCTATGTTATATTATTCTCGAAACCTAAGGCCTATTCCTTGGTTTCTCTATTTAAACGCTTGTAAACTCTCATTCTGAATCAAGCAGTCTTTTATCTAAAAACCTTTTATCTAAAAACCTTTTGTCTACTCTTTCTCTCTTCTTTGTCGAGTGCAAGAGCTTGCTGGTGAGTCATATCCGGCGTCTAAGGGTTCTAGTTTGGTGTGTCATATCTGATATAGTTCCTAGGAGTATCAAGGAGTCTATCCGCATCTCTTTGTGTCACAAATCGATCCACATACCTTGATAAACTAGAGTCTCTGATTCGTTTATGCAAGGATCTATCCCATCTTATCCAGAGCAACATCCTAGGATCATATTACCTATGATCTTGATTCAACTTCAGGGAGATTCTACACTGATTTATGAGTCCAAATCAAGCTTCTTACATCGTGATTCATTCTGGTTTGATTAGAATCAAGAAGAAATTGCCAAATCTCCAAATAGAGTAAACTGGAATCACTTCGGTTAAAAGTGGGATAACTTCTTCATCATAAGTCCAATGATATTGATTCAACTTAAGGATGATTCTACACTTATTTATGAGTCGAAATCAAGCTTCTTACATCTTGATTCATTCTGGTTTTGATTAGAATCAAGAAGAAATTGCCAAATCTCCAAACAGGGTAAATTGGAATCACTTCGGTTAAAAGTGGGATAACTTCTTCATCATAACTCCTATGATCTTGATTCAACTTCAGGGTTATTCTACACTTATTTATGGGTCCAAATCAAGCTTCTTACATCGTGATTAATCTGTTTTATTAGTATCAAGAAGTAATTGTCAAATTTCCAAAAAGGATATATTGGAAACACTTCAGTTAAAAGTGGGATAACTTATTCATCATAACTCCGATGATATTGATTCAACTTCAGGATAATTCTCAACTGATTTATGAGTCCAAATCAAGCTTCTTATATCTTGATTCATTCTGTTTTGGTTAGAATCAAGAAGAAATTGCCAAATCTCCAAACATGGTAAACTGGAATCACTTCGATTAAAACTGGGAATAACTTCTTCATCATAACTCCAATGATATTGATTCAACTTCAGGATGATTCTAAACTGATTTATGAGTCCAAATCAAGCTTCTTATATCGTGATTCATTCTGGCTTTATTATTATCAAGAAGAAATTGCCAAATCTCCAAACAGGGAAACTAGAATCACTTTGGTTAAAAGTGGGATAACTTCTTCATCATAACTCCTATGATCTTGATTCAACTTCAGGGTGATTCTAAACTTATTAATGAGTCCAAAAAAGCTTCTTACATCGTGATTCATTCTGGTTTATTAATATCATGAAGAAATTACCAAATCTCCAAAGAGGGTAAACTGGAATCACTTCGGTTAAAAGTGGGATAACTTCTTCGTCATAACTCCAATGATATTGATTCAACTTCAGGATGATTCTGCACTGATTTATGAGTCCAAATCAATTTTCTTACATCTTGATTCATTCTAGTTTGATTAGAATCAAGAAGAAATTGTCAAATCTCCAAACAGGATAAACTGGAATCACTTCGGTTAAAACAGGGATAACTTCTTCATCATAATTCCAATGATATTGATTCTGTGAGAATTGATGAATTTAGGTGTGAGAGTGATGTAGAAACAGAGTATGGTCGAAACTAAGAGAAAGAGAATGAAGAGATTAAGTGGGAATCAAAGAGAATGGAGTGAAGAGTATGAAAGTATGAGAGTGTTCTTGAGTATCAAAGAGGGTGAATTCGTGTGTAACCAGAGAGATTAGAGAGAATGAGAGACTAATAGAGTACGGAACCAGAGAATAGTGAAGAAAGAGAACTCCTCTTTGCTTAGAGGTTTCATAATACACATGGAGTGGCTTTATAGCCAGATTACAACTTGCAACATATTAAACTATTGTTAAAGTACAGATTTACTAAACTAATATTATTGTAGGGTTTCTGATGAAGCCAGGAGGATGCAGCCAAGGTGAATCTCAACCAGAGGGAGTGAGAGTGACAGGAGAGAGAGATGGGCACATGCTGGTTGGGTGAAAGTGACAGCAGGCTCATCCTCTTATGCACGTGTGACTTTTACTCTATTTAAATCCCAACTTGTCTGTTCTCTTTCCAACGGCCTGATCTCTATTTTAAACTTCAAATCTGCCTCAGAATACTCAGCTTGACGAGTTCCCCATTTGCCTTGACTTCCAAGACACTCTAGGTTAAGATTTGATACTTGCGCGCCAAGACTATACGGACAGATCCAAACAGGGTAAGCTGGAATCACTTCGGTTAAAAGTGGGATAACTTCTTCATCATAACTCCTATGATCTTGATTCAAATTCAGGGTGATTCTAAACTTATTTATGAGTCCAAATCAAGCTTATTACATCGTGATTCATTCTGGTTTTATTAGTATCAAGAAGTAATTGTCAAATCTCCAAACAGGATAAATTGGAATCACTTCAGTTTAAAATTGTTGAGATGAATAAGAGAAATAAAAATTAGAGATAAAGACACAAAGATAAGGTAATCTGGATCGATCAAGAAAGTGATGGTTTGTACAGTTTAGGTCACATTCGAACTTGACCTAACCTAGGCAGCAAGCAAGTGATCTGCCTTGACCAAGATGCCCAAGAAGTCTTATTATATTGTTATTCTGGTCAGAAACATGGAAGAGAGACGTTGGGAAGGTTACAAGAAAAGATCACATGTTGGGGTTAAGTTTGAATCTCCAAGGAGCTGTCACTTTCACCATGGCTGGAACAGCCTTTGTCCCTTTGTGATCAGAAGACCAGAAGCTTTATTTATAATTTCGTGTTGTCCTTTATGTCTACTGATTGAGCTTATTTAAAGCATGTAACCAGGAAAAAAATTATGCAAGGAAATCATTTCTCTCATTCTCTCTCTCTCTCTCTCTCTCTCTCTCTCTCTCTCTCTCTCTCTCTCTCTCTCTCTCTCTCTCTCTCTCTCTCTTTCTCTCTCTCTCTTTCTCTCTCTCTCTCTCTCTCTCTCTCTCTCTCTCTCTCTTTCTCTCTCTCTCTCTCTCTCTCTCTCTCTCTCTCTCTCTCTCTCTCTCTCTCTCTCTCTCTCTCTCTCTCTCTCTCTCTCTCTCTCTCTCTCTCTCTCTCTCTCTCTCTCTCTCTCTCTCTCTCTCTCTCTTGTTCTTCATGTTCTTCAGAGCTTAAAAGCTCTTGAGACCTTATTTTTCTCATTCTCTTACATTAATTCCGCAAATCTATTTCATTTTTCTCTGATTTTTCAAATCTCTCCTAGAAACACTCTTTTACTCACTCGATAATTAATAGATATTCTTGAGCATTTCTTGATCTGTTCTTGATGGAGAACCACAAAATGGTGGTGATTCCCTCAATGGAGTTAGCTACCTGCTGTGGTCAAGACTTGTCCAGATTGCTCTTGGAAGTAGAGGGCTTTGGAAACATGTTACTGAAGAAAAAATTCCAAAGAAGACTTTCCTAGGAAAGGATGGAAAAGAAGTTGGGCTTGCTGATGATGCCAAATGGGGTCAGGAGGATCTCATGGTGTTGTCTATCATTCAGAACAGCCTTGAAGCTTCAATCTTGGAAGCTTACTCCTACTGTGAGAGCTCCAAAGAGTTGTGGGATACACTTAGGAAGGTGTATGGCAACATGTCTACTCTAAGCAGGGTGTTCGAAATCAAGAAAGAGATCAACAACCTGAAACAAGATCAAGGAGAGTTCAACCAGCATCTTGGAAAATTTAGAAGTTTATGGTCAGGGCATAACATGCTTAGACCAAGTTCTAGTGATCCTGAAGTGTTAAGAGAAAGGCAAGAGCAGGATGTGGTCTTTAGTTTGCTACTGACTCTAAACCCATCATACAGTCAGCTGATCAGGCATGTTCTTAGAGAAGACAAGCTCCCAAGTGTAGAAGGTGTGTGTGCGCTTATCCAGCAGGAACAAGCTACTCACACACTCCTTGAGAAGGAAATGAAGTCTGTTCATCCTACAAACAACACGCCAAGCAAGAATGGGAAAGTGGTGTTGTTTCATGAGTACAAGAGGACTAAGAAACAACATAGAAGAAAGAGTCTGAAACAAAGGAAGATGGATATTAAGATGACCAAGAATTTTCTCAAGCAGATTGAACCTCGGATATTTAATGGAAAGACCATGTATTCTGCCTTCAGTAGTGATTCAAATGAAGGAGGAGCATGGAGAAGTGCAACTGGTGCTATAGAAATGATGACCCAGTAACCAGGAGTGATTTGATGACTTCATTAGAGCTGACAAGGCCATCATCTCATCTAAGAAGTCGGGTACATACTCTAAACCTATCATTATAGATTCAGAAGCTAGTCACCATATGATTAGTGATAGGAATCTGATTAGTGGTGTCAAGCCAGTCTCAGGGAATGTAACTATAGCCAATGGAGATAAGGTTCAGATAGAAGGGATAGGGAACCTTAGGCTGTTTGATAGAGAATCATATGCCTTATATATGCCTCAATTTACTTCTAACTTGCTATCAGTAAGGAAGGCTACAATTGATTTGAGTTGTCAAGTGGTCTTCAGACCTGATGATGTTGAGTTTCATAACCTAAAGACAGGGCAGGTGATTGGAAGAGGACACAGTCATGATGAACTCTATCATCTCAAAAGAACAGAACCATCTTCTTCTATCTGCATGATAAGTACTTCTCTGGAAGTTGATGGCACTACATGGCATGCCAGATTGGGATATTCTCATGCTAGAGCTCTAAACCTAATTCTTCCTGGTGTGGTGTTTAAAAATGATGGATGTGAAGAGTGTATCTTGGGGGAGCATTGTAGGACAGTCTTTCCAAGGTCAAGTACAATCTATGAGAAGTGCTTTGACCTTGTTCATTCTAATGTGTGGACTGCTCCCTATCTGTCTAGAGAGAGTCACAAGTACTTTGTGACCTTTATTGATGAGAAGTCCAAGTACACTTGGGTAACACTGATCCAGTCTAAAGACATAGTGCTTGAAGCTTTCAAGAATTTCCAGACCCATGTCCTCAACCATTTCAGTGCCAAAATCAAGATTCTTAGGTCAGATAATGGTGGAGAGTATACAAGCCAAGCCTTCAAGCAATATCTAGCTCAGCATGGGATTATACATCAGACAAGCTGTCATTATACTCCACAACAAAATGGAGTAGCTGAGAGGAAGAATAGGCATCTGATGGAAGTGGCAAGATCAATGATGTTCCATACTAATGTTCCAAAGAGGTTTTGGAGCGATGCTGACATGGCTGCTTGTTATCTGATGAACAGGATTCCCACTAAGATTCTTAATGATATGTCTCCATTTGAGGTACTAAACAACAACAAGCCCCCTCTGGATCATCTGCGTGTATTTGGATGCCTCTGCTTTGTGTTGATACCAGGGGAACAAAGGAGCAAGTTAGATGCCAAAAGCTCAAAAGCTATGTTCCTTGGATACTATCCAACACAAAAGGGTTATAAGTGTTATGATCCAGTGGCAAGAAGGGTTCTAATATCAAGAGATGTGAAGTTTGTGGAGACTAAGGGCTATTATGATGAGAAGAGTTGGGATGAGGTGAAGAATCTGTCTCAATCAGCCTCAGATAAAGCAAACAATTTGAGAAGGGTAATGGAAAGCCTTGGCATCAATATACCACAAGAGAGGGATGTACCTCAGCATGAGACCAGACAAGGTCCTCAGGCTCCACCAAGTGAAGAGATGAGTGAGGAGCGTGAAGATGAAGTTGTTGAGGTTACTCACCTTGATCCTGAAGGGGGGAACCAAACAGAACACCAACATGTACAACAAAGAAGTTCAGTTTCTCATGATCAAGATGAGCAACAAGAAGGGTCAATGGTGAATGAATATCATTCTATGGATGATAAGGAAACACCAGCTGGAGATGGAAATGTTCAGACACAACGATTGAGAAGGAGTACCAGAATCCGAAATCCTCCTTCCAACTTGATCAACACAAGAGTTTACTTCAACTCACAAGCAGTAGCTCATCCTATTCAAGCAGTGTGTTCTTTGGCTCAGTATCCACAGGAACATGCAGTGTTCATTGGTGAAATGGATCAGGAGTACATCCCAAGGACATATGAAGAAGCTATGGAACATGAGGAGTGGAGAGATTCAGTTGGAAATGAAACCAATGCAATGATAGTGAATGATACTTGGTATGAAGCTGAGCTTCCCAAAGGCAAGAAAACAGTGACAAGCCGTTGGATCTTCACCATCAAGTACAATGCTGATGGAACAGTAGAGAGACGCAAAACAAGGCTAGTAGCAAGGGCGTTTACTCAGACATATGGGGAAGACTACCTTGATACTTTTGCACCTATGGACAGACTACACACCATAAGGATCATCCTCTCTTTAGCAGTCAACTTGGAGTGGGATCTATGGCAGATGGATGTGAAGAATGCCTTCCTATAAGGAGAGCTGGAATATGAAGTCTACATGAGACCACCTCCTGGCCTAGAAGACCTTGTAAAACCTGGAAATGTTCTTAGACTGAAGAAAGCTATCTATGGGTTGAAACAACCACCAAGAGCGTGGTATCACAAGCTCAGCACCACTCTCAACGGAAGAGGTTTTGTGAAGTCTGAAGCTGATCACACCCTCTTCACTCTCACCAGTCAACGAGAAATTGTGGTGATCCTAGTGTATGTGGACGATATCATCATCACAGGAAGTGACAAGGAACGTATCCTCTTAACTAAAACCTTTCTTAGATCCTCATTTGATATTAAAGACTTGGGTGAGTTAAAATACATCTTAGGAATTGAGATATGCCGGTGTAAAGAGGGACTTTTCCTATCCCAAAGGAAGTACACACTTGATTTGTTGAATGAGGCAGGTGATCTAGGAGGAAGAGCAGCCAAGACTCCACTAGAAGATGGCTATAAGGTGTTGCGTGAGGGGGAGGTTGAGGACAAACCCTATGAAGATATCAAGAACTATAGGAGAATGGTTGGAAAGCTCATCTACCTTACCATCACTAGACCAGACGTGTGTTTTGCAGTCAATCAAGTCAGTCAACATATGCAAACACCCAAGATATATCACTGGAACATGGTGGAGAGGATCTTGAGATATCTAAGAGAAGCACCAGGAAAAGGAGTATGGATGGGTTGCAAAAAAAAACACAGAGATTGTGGGGTATTGTGATGCAGATTGGGTTTGTGATAGAGTAGACAGGAGGTCTACAACAGGCTATTGCACTTTCATTGGAGGCAACTTAGTCACTTGGAAGAGCAAGAAGCAGAAGGTGGTTTCATGTTCAAGTGCTGAGGCTGAATATAGAGCAATGAGGAAGCTTACTAGTGAACTCATTTGGATCAAGAACCTGCTAAGAGACTTAGGTATAGAGACTACATCACCAATCACAATGCATTGTGATAATCAGGCTGCAATTCACATAGCCTCCAATAATGTCTTCCATGAGAGGACTAAACACATTGAAGTGGACTGTTATAAGGTTAGACAAGCAGTTGAGCAGCAAGTCATCCTTCCATGTTACACAAGAAGTGAAAACCAGCTTGCTGACATTTTCACTAAGGTAGCAAGCACCAAAGTCTGTGAGTTCATCCATCCTAAACTTGGACTCATGGAGTGCGCATGTCACTGATCCTCTTGCCATGAAGTGTTCTACTCTTTTTCCTTGGCTTGGTTTTTATCCCAAGTGGTTTTCCTAGTTAAGATTTTAATGATGGAATGCTTCATGGTTTCCAAGCTTGAGCACCCCCTATGGTCATGCTTGACGGGGAGTGTTGAGATGAATAAGAGAAATAAAGCTTAGAGATGAAGACACAAAGATAAGGTAATCCGGATCGATCAAGAAAGTGATGGTTTGTACAGTTTAGGTCACATTCGAACTTGACCTAACCTAGGCAGCAAACAAGTGATCTGCCTTGACCAAGATGCCCAAGAAGTCTTATTATATTGTTATTCTGGTCAGAAACACGGAAGAGAGACGTTGGGAAGGTTACAAGAAAAGATCACATGTTGGGGTTAAGTTTGAATCTCCAAGGACCTGTCACTTTCACCATGGCTGGAACAGCCTTTGTCCCTTTGTGATCAGAAGACCAGAAGCTTTATTTATAATTTCGTGTTGTCCTTTATGTCTACTGATTTATCTTATTTAAAGCATGTAACAAGGAACCATTTTATGCAAGGAAATCATTTCTCTCCTTCTCTCTCTTTAAATTTCGAAATCTCTCTCTTTAAATTTCGAAATCTCTCTCTCTCTCTCTCTTGTTCTTCATGTTCTTCAGTTTCCAGAAAGAAAACTCTCTCTAAATCTCATATTCTCACAAAAAGTGGGATAACTTCTTTATCATAACTCCTATGATCTTGATTCAACTTCAGGGTGATTCTAAACTGATTAACGAGTCCAAATCAAGTTTTTTTACATCTTGATTCATTCTGGTTTTGATTAGAATCAAGAAGAAAATTGTCAAATCTCCAAACAGGGAAACTGAAATCACTTTGGTTAAAAGTGGGATAACTTCTTCATCATAACTCCAATGATATTGATTCAACTTCAGGATTATTCTACACTGATTTATGAGTCCAAATCAATCTTCTTATATCATGATTCATTCTGTTTTTATTAGTATCAAGAAGAAATTGCCAAATCTCCAAACAGGGTAAACTGGAATCACTTCGGTTAAAAGTGGGATAACTTCTTCATCATAACTCCTATGATCTTGATTCAACTTCAGAGTGATTGTAAACTGATTAATGAGTCCAAATCAAGTTTATTACATCTTGATTCATTCTGGTTTGATTAGATTCAAGAAGAAATTGCCAAATCTCCAAACAGGGTAAACTGGAATCACTTCGGTTAAAAGTGGGATAACTTCTTCATCATAAGTCCAATGATATTGATTCAACTTCAGGATGATTCTGCACTGATTTATGAGTGAAAATCCAGCTTCTTATATCTTGATTCATTCTGGTTTTGATTACAATCAAGAAGAAATTGTCAAATCTCCAAACAGGTAAACTGGAATCACTTCGGTTAAAAGTGGGATAACTTCTTCATCATAACTCCAATGATATTGATTCAACTTCAGGATGGTTCTAAACTGATTTATTAGTCCAAATCAAGTTTCTTACATCGTGATTGATTCTGGTTTTATTAGTATCAAGAAGAAATTACAAAATCTCCAAACAGGATAAACTGGAATCACTTCGGTTAAAAGTGGGATAACTTCTTCATCATAACTCCTATGATCTTGATTCAACTTCAGGGTGATTCTACACTGATTTATGAGTCCAAATCAAGCTTCTTACATCGTGATTCATTCTGTTTTGATTAAAATAAAGAAGTAATTGCCAAATCTCCAAACAGTGTAAACTGGAATCACTTCGGTTAAAAGTGGGATAACTTCTTCATCATAAGTCCAATGATATTGATTCAACTTCAGGATGATTCTGCACTGATTTATGAGTCCAAATCAAGCTTATTACATCTTGATTCTTTCGGTTTTGATTAGAATCAAGAAGAAATTGCCAAATCTCCAAACAGGGAAACTAGAATCACTTCGGTTAAAAGTGGGATAACTACTTCATCATAAGTCAAATGATATTGATTCAACTTCAGGATGACTATGCACTGTTTTTATGAGTCCAAATAAAGCTTCTTACATCTTGATTCATTCTGGTTTTATTAGTATAAAGAATAAATTGCTAAATCTCCAAACAGGATTAACTGGGATCACTTCGGTTAAAAGTGGGATAACTTCTTCATCATAACTCTCATGATAATGATTCAACTTCAGGATGATTCTTCACGATTTATGAGTCCAAATCAAGCTTCTTACATCTTGATTAATTCTGGTTATGATTAGAATCAAGAAGAAATTCCTAAATCTCCAAACAGGGTAAATTGGAGTCACTTTGGTTAAAAGTGGGATAACTTCTTCATCATAACTCCTATGATCTTGATTCAACTTCACGGTGCTTCTACACTGATTTATGAGTCCAAATTAAGCTTCTTACATCGTGATTCATTCTGGTTTGATTAGGATCAAGAAGTAATTGCCAAATCTCCAAACAGGGTAAACTGGAAACACTTCGGTTAAAAGTGGGATAAGTTCTTCATCATAACTCCAATGATCTTGATTCAACTTCAGGGTGATTCTACACTGATTTATGATTCCAAATCAATCTTCTTAAATCGTGATTCATTCTGGTTTTATTAGTATCAATAAGTAATTTTCAAATCTCCAAACAGGGAAACTTGGAATCACTTCAGTTAAAAGTGGGATAACTTCTTCATCATAACTCAAATGATATTGATTCAACTTCAGGATGATTCTCAACTGATTTATGAGTCCAAATCAAGCTTTTTACATCTTGATTCATTCTGGTTTGATTAGAATCAAGTAGAAATTGTCAAATCTCCAAACAGGGAAACTGGAATCACTATGGTTAAAAGTGGGATAACTTCGTCATCATAACTCCTATGATATTGTTTCAACTTCAGGATGATTCTACACTGATTTATGAGTCCAAATAAAGCCTCTTACATTGTGATTCATTGTGGTTTTATTAGTATCAAGAAGAAATTGCGAAATCTCCAAACAGGATAAACTGGAATCACTTCGGTTAAAAATGGGATAACTTCTTCATCATAAGTCGAATGATATTGTTTCAACTTCAGGATGACTATGCACTGTTTTATGAGTCCAAATCAAGCTTCTTACATCTTGATTCATTCTGGTTTTGATTAGAATCAAGAAGAAATTGCCAAACCTCCAAAACGAGAAACTGGAATCACTTCGGTTAAAAGTGGGATAACTTCTTCATCATAACTCCAATGATATTGATTCAACTTCAGGATGATTATACACTGATTTATGAGTCCAAATCAAGCTTCTTACATCTTGATTCATTCTGGTTTCATTAGTATGAAGAATAATTTGCCAAATCTCCAAACAGGATAAATTGGAATCACTTCCGTTAAAAGTGAGATGACTTCTTCATCATAACTCCTATGATATTGATTCAACTTCAGGGTGATTATAGACTGATTCATGAGTCCAAATAAATATTTTGACACCGTGATTCATTCTGGTCTGATTAGAATCAAGAAGAAATTGCTAAATCTCCAAACAGGGTAAACTAGAATCACTTCGGTTAAAAGTGGGATAACTTCTTCATCATAACTCCTATGATCTTGATTCAACTTCAGGGTGATTCTACAATGATTTATGAGTCCAAATCAAGCTTCTTACATCGTGATTCATTCTAGTTTTATTAGTATCAAGAAGAAATTGCCTAATCTCCAAACAGGACAAACTGGAATCACTTCGGTTAAAAGTGGGATAACTTCTTCATCAGAAGTCCAATGATATTGATTCAACTTCAGGATGATTCTGCACTGATTTATGAGTCAAAATCAAGCTTCTTAAATCTTGATTCATTCTGGTTTTGATTATAATCAAGAAGAAATTGCCAAATCTCCAAATAGGGTAAATTGGAGTCACTTCGGTTAAAAGTGGGATAACTTCTTCATCATAACTCCTATGATATTGATTGAACTTCAGGATGATTCTCAACTGATTTATGAGTCCAAATCAAGCTTTTTACATCTAGATTCATTCTGGTTTGATTAGAATCAAGTAGAAATTGTCAAATCTCCAAACAGGGAAACTGGAATCACTACGATTAAAAGTAAGATAACTTCTTCATCATAACTGCTATGATATTGTTTCAACTTCAGGATGATTCTACACTGATTTATGAGTCCAAATCAAGCTTCTTACATCGTCATTCATTCTGGTTTTATTAGTATCAAGAAGAAATTGCCAAATATCCAAACAAGGTAAACTGGAATCACTTCGGTTAAAAGTGGGATAACTTCTTTATCATAACTCCTATGATCTTGATTCAACTTCAGGGTGATTCTAAACTGATTAACGAGTCCAAATCAAGTTTTTTTACATCTTGATTCATTCTGGTTTTGATTAGAATCAAGAAGAAAATTGCCAAATCTCCAAACATGGAAACTGAAATCACTTCGGTTAAAAGTGGGATAACTTCTTCATCATAACTCCTATGATCTTGATTCAAATTCATGGTGATTCTAAACTGATTTATGAGTCCAAATCAAGCTTCTTACATCGTGATTCATTCTGGTTTTATTAGTATTAAGAAGAAATTGCCAACTATCCAAACAGGACAAACTGGAATCACTTCGGTTAAAAGTGGGATAACTTCTTCATCATAACTTCAATGATATTGTTTCAACTTCAGGACGATTCTACACTGATTTATGAATGCAAATCAAGCTTCTTATGTCTTGATTCATTCTGGTTTGATTAGAATCAAGAAGAAATTGCCAAATCAAGCATCTTACATCGTGATTCATTCTGGTTTCATTAGTATCAAGAATAAATTGCCAAATCTCCAAACAGGGCAAACTGGAATCACTTCGGTTAAAAGTGTGATAACTTCTTCATCATAACTCCTATGATATTGATTCAACTTCAGGATGATTCTTCACTGTTTTATGATTCCAAATCAAGCTTCTTACATCTTGATTAATTCTGGTTATGATTAGAATCAAGAAGAAGTTGCTAAATCTCCAAACAGGGTAAATTGGAGTCACTTCGGTTAAAAGTGGGATAACTTCTTCATCATAACTCCTATGATATTGATTCAACTTCAGGGTGCTTCTACACTGATTTATGAGTCCAAATTAAGCTTCTTACATTTTGATTCATTCTGGTTTGATTAGAATCAAGAAGTAATTGCCAAATCTCCAAACAGGGTAAACTGGAATCACTTCGGTTAAAAGTGTGATAACTTCTTCATCATAAGTCGAATGATATTGATTCAACTTCAGGATGACTATGCACTGTTTTATGAGTCCAAATCAAGCTTCTTACATCTTGATTCATTCTGGTTTTGATTAGAATCAAGAAGAAATTGCTAAGCCTCAAAACAGGAAAACTGGAATCACTTCGGTTAAAAGTGAGATAACTTCTTCATCATAACTCCAATGATATTGATTCAACTTCAGGATGATTCTACACTGATTTATGAGTCCAAATCAAGCTTCTTACATCGTGATTCATTCTGCTTTTATTAGTATCAAGAAGTAATTGTCAAATCTCCAAACAGGGAAAATTGGAATCACTTGAGTTAAAAGTGGGATAACTTCTTCATTATAACTCCTATCATATTGATTTAACTTCAGGGTGATTCTACACTAATTTATCAGTCCAAATCAAGCTCCTTAAATCGTGATTCATACTGGTTTTATTAATATCAAGAAGTAATTGTCAAATCTCCAAACAGGGTAAATTGGAAATCACTTCAGTTAAAAGTGGGATAACTTCTTCATCATAACTCCAATGTTATTGATTCAACTTCAGGATGATTCTACACTGTTTTATGAGTCCCAAAATCAAGCTTCTTACATCTTGTTTAATTCTTGTTATGATTTGAATCAAGAAGAAATTGCTAAATCTCCAAACAGGGTAAATTGGAGTCACTTCGGTTAAAAGTGGGATAACTTCTTCATCATAACTCCTATGATCTGGATTCAACTTCAGGGTGCTTTTACACTGATTTATGAGTCCAAATTAAGCTTCTTACATCGTGATTCATTCTGGTTTGATTAGAATCAAGAAGTAATTGCCAAATCTCCAAACATGGTAAACTGGAATCACTTCGGTTAAAGTGGGATGAAGTGGGATAACTTCTTCATCATAAGTCCAAAGATATTGATTCAACTTCAGGATGACTATGCACTGTTTTATGAGTCCAAAATCACCTTCTTACATCTTGATTCATTCTGGTTTTGATTAGAATCAAGAAAAAATTGCCAAACCTCCAAACAGGGAAACTGGAATCACTTCGGTTAAAAGTGGGATAACTTCTTCATCATAACTCCAATGATATTGATTCAACTTCAGGATGATTTTACACTGATTTATGAGTCCAAATCAAGCTTCTTACATCGTTATTCATTCTGGTTTTATTAGTATGAAGAATAATTTTCCAGATCTCCAAACAGGATAAATTGGAATCACTTCAGTTAAAAGTGGGATGACTTCTTCATCATAACTCCTATGATATTGATTCAAACTTCAGGGTGATTATAGACTGATTCATGAGTCCAAATCAATATTTTACATCGTGATTCATTATGGTTTTGATTATAATCAAGAAGAAATTTGCTAAATTCCAAACAGGGTAAACTGGAATCACTTCGGTTAAAAGTGGGATAACTTCTTCATCATAACTCCTATGATCTTGATTCAAATTCAGGATGATTCTACACTGATTTATGAGCCAAATCAAAGCCTTCTTACATCGGTGGATTTATTCTGCTTTTTTTAGTATCAAGAAAGTTATTGTCAAATCTCCAAACAGGGAAATTGGAATCACTTCAGTTAAAAGTGGGATAACTTCTTCATCATAAACTCAATTGGATATTGATTCAACATGACCTCCCAAAAATTATTCGAATCCCTTTTTCCTCCCGAAATGAAAGTTTTGGGCTCCATAGGAGGGAATGACAGTAACGTGTTGAGGAAGAGTTGACGTTAATCTTTGTAAGATGAATTTTCTTTGCCTTTTCCTCATCTTTTGCCCGTTGGCCTTTAGGCCTTTCAAACAATCTTATTCCCAGATTCTCATTGGTTTATCAATCACCCAACATACAACCTTCCATCCTCAGATTATGGCTGACTCCCCACCCTTTTTTCCTCATCATCCTTGAGGAGAACTTTGAAGGTAAAACCTCTGCCACTTGTAAAGTGATTTTGTGCCCATTGTTCTCCTTAGGGACTGCTCAATTTTCCAGGTACAGAACCAGTGGGGTCTCTTAGAGTTGGGAGGGGGCTCATTTGTGGCGGAAAATTTATTTCTCCAAAGCTTTTGAATTAGTGTTCGAGGCTCAATGAACGCCCATCAATCTTTGTGAGTTTTTTGAACTCATCTCCAATAGAGCTAATCTCCATATCTTAGCTTAGAGATTCAAAGGAGCTGCTATAAACAAACAATAGATTCCACCACATTGTATGCATCTAGTTAAGCCTGTAATGACGTCCATTAACCCTTGAGAGTAGAGAAACTAATTAGCCAAATATTAAATTGAGAGATAGGAACCTAAGAGAGAGAGATGGAGTGTTTGGTGAGGTAACAATTTGCTGGGTAAGTATTAAGAATTTGGGACACTGGGGGCTTGTGGAAAAGGTGGAGATGGAGCGGGGGCGGGGGTAGGGGAAAGTGGGGTCTCTTGACCCCACTGTCCTTTGAACGCTGATAAAAAACATAAGGCTCCTGTTGTCCCCCCTCCAAAACCATTCAACCCATGACCCCAGAAGGGCTTCCTTTCTGGACCCTTTGCTGTTCCCAACCCAAAGTCCCACCTTTTCCTGTGTAGCCATCCAGGGAAGGGAAAGGGAGCATGTTCAATACTTATCCTGCTTAAGATTTTCAGTTCATTTCTTATGATTGAGTCCGCACCTCCACCTCGGTTCTTGCCCTGGTCGCCCATCAGTTCATGATCAGACTGACTCCACTTTTGGAGCCCATTGTTTCTTCAACAAAGTCCATGCCCATCTAGCTGGTTTCTTCTAAGGAAGAACCCATACTTGCAGTGTCTAGGCATTTGCTCGGACTACTTTAGGAGAAACCTCTGTGAGAAAAAAGGTGGCCCAGGAATACTCTCATCATTGGAAAGCCATGGGAGGGACCACCACATGTTAAGAGCTCTGGAATCTTTCCCCATGCTTCAGCAAAAACTCAAGGTTCTTTTGTGGAATCCAGAAAAGGAAATCTTATTTTCTCAACTTAGCCAGTTCTGAAAGAGAAGAAGAAATGGTTAAGAAAAAAAACCACGGGCTTTTGGGCCATGATCTTCCCAAGTTGCAAATGGGATCCCCCAGGTAGAACACGTTCCCATAAAGTGGCGTTATTCGCCCCAAATAATCAGGATGATTTCTGCACTGATTTATGAATCCAAAATTCAAGCTTATTAACATCTTGATGTCTGGGTAATCAGGTTTTTGATTAGAATCAAAAGAAATTGCCAAAGCTCCAACAGAGGAAAACTAGAATCACTTCAGGTTAAAAAGTGGGATAAACTACTATCATCATAACTCCAATAGATATTGTACATTTCATACATTAGATGTGCGATCTAACTTATGTGATGAGTCCAAAATCAAAACTTCTTACATCGTGATTCATGGCCATGTGTTTCTATTCGTAGTATCGAGAATAGGAATTTACAAATCCTCCAACAAACCAGCCGGTTTAATACGGGAATGGGAATCACTTAAAGTTAAAACGCTTAGTTGGTTAGGATAACTTCGTCATTCATAACTCCATATATTGAGTGGATTGATAAGTTTAACTTTCAGGGGTGATCTATACGACCTGATTACATAGTGAGTACAAAATCAAGATTAATTATGCTATTCGTGTGATTTCACTTCTGGATTTGAATTAGAATCAAGAAGAATTGAGCTAAAATCTCCCAAACAAGATAAATCTAGAATTCCCTCCATCAGTTAAAATGGGATACATCTTACTATTGAAGGTGTATGATTCATACCATCACAACTTAGAGGGGATGAGAGTTCTACACTAAATTTAATACAGAATCGCAGAATACCCATCGTGATTACGATGTGATTTTCATTTGGCTGGTGTTTGAGTCTGAGATATCAAGATCCAATGTAATTTGATAATCTGCCAAAACAGGGGTAACTTGATGGAAACAACTTCAGTATAAAAGTGGGATAAACTCTTTCATCATGAAACACTCCATTATTGAGTATTTTCAGACTTCCAGCGGAATGATTACAGTTAGATTCTTAGATTTATGGAGTTCTGCAAATCTCAGCCTTAACTATCGTAACAATCGTGATTCATCTGGTGGTTTTATTGGCCTTACGTATCAAGGAAGTAACCCAAAGAAAATTACCAATGGCTCCCCAACAGAGACTAACACACTGGAATCAGATATCTGGGATTTATGTAGTGACTACTAACTTCCTCCAATTCGAGGAACTCCTGGAAATGATCATTGATTCAACCTGTTGCGAGGGTTGATCTTAAACTGATTGAGATGGAGTCCAAATCAAGGTTTCTTACCATTGCGTTGGAGGTGTCATTAATGGTTTTCTTAATATCAATGAAAGTAGGAATTGCGATAACTGGCTCCAGAACAGGATAACTGTGGCCCACTCACGGGTGCGAGTAAAGAATCGGTGTGGCATAACTTTCTTCAGTCCAAAGGGATCGATGAATATTGTTTACATCTGTCAGGATAGGACTATTGCACTGTTGTATGATTTGTCCAAATCGAACGCTGGTGTCTTACATCTTGATTCATTCTCGGTTTTGATTAGAATCAAGATAGAAAATTGCCAAAACCTTCCAAAAACGAGAACTGGAAGTCCACTTTCCGAGTTTAAAAGTGGAGATAAACTATCTTCATCGGGATAAGCTCCTAGATATTGATTCAACTGTCAAGAATTTATTCTGGCCTGGGCTGACACTTATCGAGCTCTCAAATCAAGCTTCTTGTACATTGTGTGAGTCATTCCATCTCGGTTGTGGAGTTAGGAAATACCAAGAAGGGAAATTGCCAGGATATTCTCCATAACAGGTGAAAAACTGGAATCAACTTTGCGTTAAACCTGAGGATGAACTATCTTCTGGGCATAACCGTCTCAATATATTGACTCCAACCTTATCAAGGATTATATTACACATGATTTATATCTAGTAGTACCAAGATACCAAGCATCTTAAATCCTCGGTATCATTCTGGTTCTTATTAGTATCGGAGAGAAGAATTGACAATCCTCCAAATACAGAGGGGTTTAAATCACCTTTGGAGATTGCACTTTCGGGGTGTAAAAAGTGAGCAATAACTTCATTCTCATAACTCCTATGATCTTGATTTCCATTCCACAGTGGTGGTATTCTTAAAACTGCAATTTAATGAGTCCAAAAAAGACTTCTCTCTAAACATTACAGTTCGTCATTCATTCTGGTCCTTAATTAGTATTAAGAAGAAAATGCCAAAAATGCTGCGCAAACAGGATAAACTAGAGATATCACTTCTCGGGGGCTTTAGTAGAAGCTGTGGATAACCTTTCCATTCATTCGAGCTACTCTATGATATTCTTATTCTATTCCAGGGCATGATTATCTTCACTGAGTTATTATTTTGACGTCCCGAACTCAGATCTTTTTACATCTTGATTTAATTTGGTTGTTGGAATCCTCGTATTCAAGAGAATTGCCAAATCTCCAGAATCTGGGTTAAATTGGATTCACTTCAAGAGTTTAAAAGTGGCCTTCTGGTGAA